>JAKOGI010000011.1:1545000-1617500 GCA_029747015.1 Carnegiea gigantea | reverse complement strand
CTAATGTTTGGCTATAAGCAAGAAAAAAGGGAAAGGAAAAGGAATTTTAAAAAAATATTTACCTTTCAAAATTAAGGGGAAACGAAATGTGCAAATCAATAGGAATGCTTGCCTTCATTTTTCCTTCCTTCTTATGCAAACATTAAAGCTGACTAGCTCCGTATAAACTCCTTTCTTTTCCGATCATTTACCTCATCCAAATATCGTGTTAGTTTGTTCACCAAGTCTTATTCATGTGCATAGGCACTTCTGCCAATTGTCTCCCACCCTAACAACATTTTCAATGCCATTAAACCATTTCAGTTTGTTAGGGATACCTCCATTCAGCATGATGAGTACGACTTTCCCACTAGAAGAGCCTTCTAAATTTTGGACCCATTTATGTTCCTCTCCTTTCTTCCCTTCCGCTTAGTCTCCTAGAGGCAAGTTCTGCAAATACTTTTCCATAAAGATGCAATCATTCTAGGACCATAAATGCAACTCAAAGAGGGCATAAGTATATGTGGCTTGCTGGGCAACATCTACCAGTTCCAAAGGAACATTCCACTAGAAAGGGGCCAAAAAGAAGGTTACACACACATGGAAATTTTCTTCAAAATATGACAGAAGCATGGTCTTCAATTAAGAGAACTTGAGGATTGCCCACATCAGCACCAATAGTCACCCTATATAAAACCCAAGACCCAAAATGCAAAGGATCATGTCTGAGGAAAATTCTTCCACAAAAGACAACAGTAAAAAGCCAACAATATATCCATTCCATGCAAACAACTGAATTCATACATGATAGCCCACATGGTTTTGACAGCAACATAGCATCATTAATTAGTAGAATTGCAAACACTGAGCTGGATCTTCTTCAGTTTTTCATAAGAACAGGTACTGGATCCACAAGAATTGCATGCAGATGTACAGAAGAAACTGAATAAGTAAACAACGCAACAGAAGAACTTACCCTTATTGATGACAGACAGCTCTTGATAAATGTTGAAAGTGTAGCTATCATAATTGTCAATCAACAGAGTCCTCACGTAATCCACCTTTGGATTCGTCTCCCCCCATAGTTGCTTACTCGGGGCTGCTTCTTGTAAGGCCTCAGGCACCACATGACTTGAGACCAGTAAGGACTTCTGAGTATCAACATTAAAACTTTGGAACTCATCCTTCCTAACTGGTCTTACAGAAGCTTTGGGCAAAGGGGTTTTGGTTTTTGAGGAACGAAAACCCTCTGGATAAGGATTCTTAGCCTCCAAAGACGAATAACACAAACTGAAGCCCATTTCTCCTATAATCACTGGATTTAATCACTACTCACCTCAATCTATCCCTGCAGCCCCGATCAAAAAAAAAAAAGGAACAATAACAACTACAACAGCAACAACAAAAGCAATCAAACAAAGCAGAAGTTAGCAAACAACTTCACACCACTTCCTACTCATTTGATCTCCTTATTAACCGATATTCCCCAACCACCGCTAAAGCTAACTTCAGCACGAGAACAAATAGATTGAAAAATCAATCAAATTTCTTTCAGAATAGATAGACAAACAAATTGAAGGTTTCAACTCACAAGATGAACCACTAAACTATCATTTCATCTGCAAATCAACAGATATTCCCCATCCACTACTAAAGCTAACTTCAACACCAGAACAAATACATTGAAAAATCAATCAAAATCTCTTTTAGAATAGATAAACAAACTCATTTGTAGTTCAACACACTAATCTACAACATACTTCCCGATATAAATCAAAGATTAGTGGAAACAAGATAGCGAATCTAAGATTTCGAGAACAGAGAGAGGGGAGAGAGAGAGAGAGAGAGAGAGATGTACCGGTTGAGCTGAGGAAGAGATGCCGAAGTAGAGAAATGAGGAGGAGTTGAGGAAGAATAAAGAGGAAGGCGGTGGAAAGAGCGGCGGAGGAGGTGGCGGAGGCGGCGGAGGGCGGAGGCAGAAGGCGTCTTTTATGAAAGTTCAGATCTTTGCGTGTGCGAATGGGAGGCCCCCATGCAAAGCTAGCGGCCCGAGTAAGCAGCGCTTTTTTGAATCACGAACATTTTACTTTTCTATGGTATATGCTACATTTTATTTGGTGCTTTTTATTTATTTATTTATTTATTTATTTATTTAGACCGCTAAAAAAAAAAATAATATTAAGCAATGTTCGGTGCACCAACCCCCGATCCCAACCAAAGTAATCTGGGCTGGTCGTATATGAGGAGGATGGCGACGGCTCAAGTGCCATCAAGGAGGGGTCAAATGTTTCTGCGGTTGGGAGCAGCCTTTTATTTAGCAGGCTAGGGTTTTTGCTGTCAAACATTACTTTGTTATAAATTAGTAGTAATTTTCCTTTGGTAAAATGGATTGTCGGAAAATCTCAACCAAAAAAAAAAAAATTGGTGTCTCATGCTTTTGTAATAATTAACGGGTATTCACTAACACTGCAGAATTCAAAAGTGAAACGTATTGATATGAATTTACTAGATGTTACATTATTAATGTACAATTTAAGATTAGAAGTTTTTAAATTCTTATTGATTTGAGGATAAACAAAACTTTTTTTTCACTAATACAATCTAATAAATTCTTTGAAACTAACTACAAGTTTGGCTCGTACATAAAGCTAATCTTGTTCGCACAGTAAATTTTTAAAAAAAAACATTTCAATTTAGTGACAAATAGGATGAGATTCTACATTAACTTGATTGAACTTGTTAGGCTAGCAAATCAAGTTCTTCAAACTAATGAAATGTTTTGCTTCTAAAACACACATTCAGTGGTCATCTTTGTGGCTTCTTTTAGACAAAATATAGATGTAGACTATTATTATGCATAATTGTGTCTGTTAAATTAATGATGACACATCATGATATACTACTAACAATATGATCCTAGATTCGAAAACAATGTAGTAGTGTCAATATCTTTCAACGCATGTTACCAAAAGGATACCAATGACATGAATTCAACTTTCACCTTTTTTAAAGAGTTTCAATAAATACAATTTCATATTTATCTGATGGGATCAAATTTTCAATTGATTTTAATGTGGGCTTTAGTTGGATGTCAATTATTTGAATACGATCTATGATAACAGGTAAATTTTTTTTTTCCCCAAAAACACCTATACTATACCTAAAGATCTCTTTTCTAAAAGCTACATTAACAAGCAACACGCTAATAAAAGATAAGCAATCAGTATATTAGTAATAGTTTTTCTTGAGCAAGAAATTAATTATATTATTATAGATTTGTATTCGTCTGAATTTGATATCTTTTGTAAGTGTTATATATCAATAAATTTATTTTTAATTTGCAAAAGCCTATTTAACTTTTCCTTTGGGTGTTGTCGAATTGACTGGTGAATCTAGGCAATTGGCCACAATGAGCGAGTGGTAGGCATCCAAGGCCATCAATTTTTGCCAAACCTGTCATCAACGTGCTTTCTCAATCAAAGAACCAGTTGGTGACTTGGGCTTAGGCAGGATTAGCGGAAAACCACTCATTTTAGTGGAGGCCGGGCACCCAAGGATTAATGATTTAATGGATGGGTGGGCCAAATGGGCACAATTTCTCCTTTTAGTGTTAGTCCATTTACTCCAAATGTTCAATGTCTTCTAAGGCGTGCAATCATAACAAATACCGCAAAGCAGCCCCTTCATGTTAGTTGAAGGCGGCTATATCCTCTCAACTTTTTATATACAGGCAGTGACATCGTCTCAACTTTTCACATACAAATTATTTTTCGATTACATAGTATAATAAATTGAGTAAAATTGAGCTGATTTTAAATATTACCACCTCCTCCCAAATTATTTACTCCGGTTCGTAACCTCCTCGTAAAGGATCCTTTGAAAGGGTTATGTGCAAGAAACTGGGGTTGCAGGGGATGAGGGCATTCATAAGAGCGTATGAACGTACACCAAGCCCCATGAGCCCCAAGCTAGCATTTGCCTTTCAGCGGCAGCATCATGATCAGACAAAAAAAGAACCCACTTTTCAACAAGCAATGAGAAATCAATGAATCGAATGAAGAAATTTAAACTTTCAATCAAAGGGCACAACGAATTACACTTTCAACCTGTACAGAACATTCTATGTTACACAAGTGAGCAGCACCGTGTTGAATAGCCAAAAGATAACATAATACAACCACAACCAACGCAATAACAATATCATTTTCCAACCTCCCCACAAAGTAGCATTAGCTTGGAGGAACTCGTCAAATCCTAAAACCCAAGCCGCCCCACCTCTTTGTCGTCTCTTTCTTTGACCTCTTCGAGTTGGGATCGATGAGGTTTTCGAGTGATTTTGCTTTTCTATTTCTGCTCTTGCCTGCTTCTTTCAAGAGCTCCGCAAGCCTGTTCTTCTCATCGTCAAAGTCAGGATTGGCTGTACCAAGCTGTTCTTCCCTCAATTTGACAACATACTCCAAGATTTCGATAGAATCTTCAATTCTGTAACCACATGGTCAGTACATCATTATCTATGATCATAGACATTATCGGTGACAGGCTAGGATATATTGAGTCCAAATCAGCATGGAACTCAATTGAATTAAAAAAGATTATCTAAAAGCATAATACAGAAGGTAACAGCTAACAGTTGGCATTTCAGAAAGTAAAATATAGTATATCTCCCAGACCAGTTCAGAGGTAACTGGACACGTAACTGTCAAACAGCAAAACGAATAAGACAGTGCAACGTTTCACAACATCAACCGGTTGACTCGGATGATTTCTACAAATTTGAGAATAATGCAGCCCGTGAGGAGGAAGGAAAGGGGAAAAATTGAAATAGCCCCCTCCCTCACCCAAACAAGGGGAAAAAGAGGAATGAAAGGCAGCATGGTAATACAGAAGGTGACTCTAAATTATGAAATTTCGAAGTACTTTCTTTCTAGTTCCATTCTGCTTCTCCCTTCAGAGGCAGGAAAGTCACTATAAACAGAAGCAAAATACGCAATTCCGATTCAGATGCCTTGTAACTAAAGCTACATAATCTCCAGATAATCCATTCTAAGCACCGAAGTACACGGATTATTCCCCCCCCCCCAAAAAAAAAAATCTTCATTCCGTAGCTTCTCATTCTTTTCGATACCTAGTAATCAGTTTTAACTTTTGAGGGAACCTTTATCAACAGCTTTCCCCTCCCTTGAAGGAAACATAGCACTTGAGACAGTTAGTTACAAAATTAAACAAGTGAATGAAAGACGAAAGTACCATTGATGAATAAGTGTGCCATATCAACTGAGAAAACAAAGGACCTTACAAAAAGGATGAATGCTTACCTGCCCAAAGCATCATAGGTAGCAGCAAGGTTGCTATATACTCCAAGAGTGTCTTGGTGACAAGGGCCACATTCTTGCTCCAAGATTGCCCTAGCCTCTTCAAATAGTTCGGCCGCCTGATCGATCTTAAACAGCTGCACGCACGCTAATCCCATTTGATTCAACAATACACCAAAGAAAGCTGACTTCCTCTCTCCACTAGCACGGAGCTTGCTTACAGCACCTTCAAAAGAAGTTAAAGCCTCGCCATATCTCCCTACCATGTAGTACATCACACCTATACGCGCTTCTATCCCTGCAATTGTGTTTTGTTGTCCTGGCTTGTCCTCCAACAACTTGATTGCCCTCTGCAAGAGCTTCAATGCCTCCTCTGGCTCATTAACAGACTCATATACGGCCGCTATGTCACTTAATCCACTAGCAATCTCCTCTTGCGTAGTTCCCGGAACAGGTTTGTTGTATATTCTAAGGGCATTTTCACAGTAGGATTTGGACTCCCTAAGCTTTCCTGTCTTGTAGTACAGGTCAGCAAGACGAATAAAAACAGATGCAACTGAAGGGTGGTTCTCCCCTTTGGACGATTTGAAGACAGTCAGAGCCTTCTGATAGGAGAAAACAGCCTCGTCGAAACGGCCAAGAGACTGATATATATTACCTATGCTGACATCAATAGCAGCAACCTCGTTCTCTTGTCCATTGGCAATCATAGCCATGCTGGCAAGAACAAGGTGTTCAAGAGCTGACTCATAGTCACCCTTCGCCTCCAATATGAGAGCCATTAGACGGCGATCAGCAGCTTCTTCAAGAGATGCAGGAGCACTATGAACACGGTGGATTTCCAAGGTTTGCTTGCACAATTTTTCAGCCTCGTCAAATTGCATGGCTTGAACAAGGGCCTCTGCTAAGTATCTGACATTACAAGCACCAAACAATTACTAGTTAACGCACGAAGGACAACACTGAAAGATAATATACCCAGTTTCCAGAAAACAAGGAGCTAGGCAAGCTATGACAACAAAATTTCATAAATATAGAACCTTGCAACTAGATTGAGGCAATCTGAATTAGAGCTGGGCAACATGTCCGGTCGGGTCGGGTTCGTGTTCAAGTCGAACTTAGATGAATTGAGAATTCCTCAGCCTGAACCTAACCCGTTTATTAAATGGCTTGAAAAACCTTCACCTGCACCCATTTAATTTTTAAACGGGTTGACCCGCTTAACCCATTTAATCTAAATAGGCCGAGTTCAGTCGCCTAATTACCCATTTACACATTTAATATTTTCAACTGATACGTAATTAGATAGCGCTTAAAATTAAGTTTACATATCACATTAAACAATTACTCTCTAAAACTCTCCCGATTTATCATAATTCACATTTTTAAAAATTTTTGCATTCTTAATTATCTAATAAAAATGTAAATGGATGAATGACAAATGGAAAATGAGTTGACTTATTTAACCCATTTAATTAAATGGGTTAAAGAAGTACCCTTTTTATGTCGAGAATCTCGACCTGAACCTAACCCATTTAATTAAATGGATTGAACGTGTCAACCTATTTAATTAAACGGGTTAAAAATTTATACCCAAGGTCCCAAACCCACTAAACTTCATGTCGATTTCAAATCGATAATCATATCGGGTCAGCGTTTGCAGCTCTAATTTGAATGAAGCCAAATCATATTCCTTGTAATTTGACGTACTTCAATCCAAATCTACAAGTAGTCATTTTCTCAATCACATCCACAAATCACAAGGTCCCTTCTTTCTACTTAGAAGGAGCCAAATGTCTATTAAGAACCCAAAAAGTTTAACCAGTGGTCCTATCTAAGGGCACATGCCAAATCCACCTTCAACAAACATGTGCACCAAAGTCCAAACCCAGTCAGGGGTCCTACCTTACTTACAACCAAGAATTTCATCTGTGCACCGCAATCTGAGAAACCCAAATCCAACTCAACCATTCCCTGGCCTTTCTTTCTTTCTTTCACCTTTGTGTACAGAGCTTGTACATTTGAACCCCACATTCATTCAAATTTAGCTCAAAAAAGCCAGCAATATCTTGGTCTAGTAGTTAAGATGAAGCCCCTGTACGTTAGGTCTCAGGTTAAATCCCCCCTCCCGCCCATATTGTAATGTTGCTGTACTACTCTTTGCGGCCCGTCTGAATCAAAAAAAAAAAAAAAACCAAACCAAACAAAAAGCTCAAAAAAAAAAGTACCAGCAATAGACAACTAGTATTCACCCCATCAAGACTTCAATCAAATCGAGCCCAGTTAATAAAACAAAGCATTAAACACATTCAAATCACAGCCATAACATAACCCAAATCAGTACTTAGTACTAGAACTTGAGCAAATCAAACCCACTCACCGGCAAGTCTCAGCAACTCTGGGATCAGCCTCACCGAGAGTCTGAATCTGAATGTTCAACCCTTCTTTATAACACTCAATCGAACGATCAAGCTGCCCAAGCATAGAATGAGTATCACCAAGCTGCATATGCCCAGAAAACGCAGCCAAAGCATGATCAGGCCCTTTGGATACATCCGGAACCCTAATCGCCCTTTCCAATACTGGGATCGCCTCATCAAATTTCCCCAAACTGCAGTAAATCGCAGCCACAACGTGCAAACTCATGGCCAAATCTAAGCTAGGCTCACCATCAACAGCACACCGTTCGAAGCTCTTGGAAGCTCTAATAGCGTAATCCAACGCCTTGTTCGGGCCATCCCCGGATGCGATGGTGTCGCGGGCGAGCTTGAGAAGAAAAGGGCCCAGATCCGGGTTATCGAGAGCCGTTTCGTCAATGTTGATGGGTAGTGGCTCCGGTTTCTTCTTCCCGGAGCTCCGATCCGGAGAGGGCTTGACGCGGGAAGTGGAGGGGGAGGGGGAAGGGGAAGGGGTCCGTTTGGGGACGGGGGAGTTGACCCGGGACTGGGAACTCGTTCCGGGTCGGATCTGGGTGTCGGAGGCTGGGACAGAAAGGGTTGGAGGGGGAGTCTTGGCGGAAACTAGGCCCGGCATTGTGGGGAAAATCGGGTCGATGAAAGAGGATCCGAATAACTGGGAGCGTTGAGCAGATGGATGAGTGCAGAAATAGGGGTTTTGGATTGGGGGTTGATGGTGATGGTGTGAAGAGAGAGAGAGAGAGAGAGAGAGAGAGAGGAGAGAGAGTGATCAATGATGAAGGGCAAATGGGGATGATTCTGCTTGTTTGTTGGTGTAGGTGTGGGTTAGGATGGAAATGGAAGCAAGCGCCAAGCGGAGAGACAGAGAGAGACACGGAATGAGGACAGAGTCAGTTAAAAATTAATTTAAATTTGAGAAAAATCTCTTGAGAATTAATTTATTTGCAACATATTAGTGACTTGTCAAATAGATCATTCAGATTGAGCATACTTTGTGTTAAGTTTAGGTCAGATTATATTTTAAATTTAGTGATATTTTGCGTCGGTTTCACTTGGCTTAGGTGAACTTCAGTTTGGGTGAATTTCGGGTTAATTGATTTTTGTTCTAATACACTTATCATACAAAAATAAGCAACTTTGTAAAAATTTCGAGTCGAATATGATTCAACTCGGGCCAATTTAAATTTCAAATACATTTTTAAAGGTCAGATCGAATATAGGTTCAGATCATTCATTTTGGATTTTGAATCACAATTCAGTTTTGTCAGGTGAGTGTATATGAACGTGCATCTGCTGTTGTGTGTTTTTGTTTTTTTAATTACTTTGTTTTTTATTGTTTTGTTTTGGGGCTGCGTGAATGGAATTGTAATTTGACAGGTCAAAGAGTGAAGTGACAGATGGAGACTGGGCATGTGGTGGTTTTTTATTGGGTTGGATTGTTAGGGTCTTCAATTGACCATTTCGGAGGAGATTAGTTGGGCTCTCCACTCGTGAGAGTTTGGGCGTCGCCGTCGGTTATATAGTGCGCGTAGTGTACGGTGTACCATGGTAACAACGCACGGTCGCAGAGTCACTATGCAGCGCAATCCATGTTTATTACTGTAGCACTCGGTAACAGAACAATGGAGCGTATCAGAGTGGATTAGATTAGTCGCCGTCTTTTGTTGTGGGAGTCTGTGACTTCGGATTAGTACCACAACAAATCTACAAAATTAGTCCAAATATTTCACGAAATTTAGGAAATTTGATTTAATAAATATTAAATCTTTTGGAAGGAATTTGAGAAATTTTATGCAGATCTTTTGTAAAGAAGTTTAACTAAGGGTGCTTAATTTTGATCCAAAATTTATATTTGGACACAACACGTTGGATATATTTATTGTCCAAGCTTGATTTTGATCAAAAATTAGGCTTGTCTAATTTGCCTAACACAAAAACAATCGGATAGGACCGTAAATAAGAGTGAAAGTCATTATCATTTTACAGTGCGGCAACAGGTGATTCAAAATCCTCATATTGATTTGATACTAGTAGGGAAATGTGCCAGACCTCTGTTGTTTCATCTCACATCCCGTATGTCTAGGTTGTGGATGTTTTTAAAGCATACACGATAAATAAATGAATTTTGTCATTGTCTCAATTTTTTATGCTTTAGAGGGGAAAGTACAAATATATATGGTGGATAATATTAACATTTATGATATAAAATGCTTATATATTTGACAAGCCAAAACTTAAAAACTAACTATGAAGCTAGAGAAAAGTCTTCATAAGTAAAATAGTAGCAGACTTATTTGATTATGTGTAACAATTTTTAAAAAATAACAAGATAAAGACACAGGAAACAATCCTATTAAAAAAAAGGAAAAACAAGTGCATAGCATGTGACTATGTGAGTAAATGCTTCTACAATTACAAACGTTATATTTCGTTTTATGCTTTGGAAACACTCAGGTGTAGCTATTACAGATATGAATAGGCACATAAAACAATTTTCATATCTTTCCTTGCGTATAATTTGTTCCTTTTTTTCCACCCAAAAAAAAAGAGGCCTTGTTCATGGGTTAAATAGAGACCCAATCACGAGAACAGAAAGAAAGCCCCTCAGAAGGGGTGTGAACAATCTCATTATAAATAGCTCACACCTACCAGGGCAAGATCATCATGTCATTCTGATAACTTACACCGCTACATTTCCCAAAAAAATATTGTTAGTGCCCTTGTCTTTTTGCCTTATCTCTCTTACCATTTTCTTTTATGGTTTAAGCATCAGATGGGCCTTCATTGGGACACCTCGGGGGTTAATCTTTGTTGCATGTCACGAAAAGTGACCTTGTCATCAGATATTTTAAGTAAGGAGTCCGCCATCTGTAAGTTTGTACCCAATCACCATACATGAAGTCCCATTTAAAACAAATGAGCACATTTTGTTGAAGTTCGGCTAAGCGTGATTGATACCTCATTAAGGTCAAGACAGGGAGACAAAAGGAAAGGTTTGATGAATGCAAACATGCCGAGGACTAGTACCCCAACCAAAAGTCAGGAGGACGTTCAGTTGAAAGACCTTAAGCGTCACAACATACAAACTGTTGAAGACATGTAAGGACTACTTATAACCGTGTAAAGTTCAATGCTACATGAAGTGAGAGAACATCTCAAGACATCGTTAAATGAACAAAGGTTAGTTCGATTGTTCGAATATGAAATGACTCATGGCAAACTCCTACATACTAGAAAAACAGGGGTTGCATGTAGCTGAATAGACACTTCAATTAGGTGCAAAATCAAGATGACAATCATGTGGCAAGCCATCCCCCCAATCAAAAGGAGGATACTAAAAGGTCAAAAATCGTCAAGATTGCGATGTCCAAAATATCATCGAAGCCAAGAATGCATGAACTAACAGGGCATTACCGCGTTTGACATCCACCATATATGCATTCCAAAGTTAAGCAATTAATTAATAAGAGTAAACGGAGTCCTCTATACCAAGATGCCCCAAAAGGCATAAATTGGGTGGACGAGATCAATCTTAGGCCAGGTTACCTTTAGAGAAACTCGACCACCCAACAATATTGACCTACATCAGAATGAGTCTATTCCAACTCGGGAAAGCGTTGAACTAGTAAGACCACGACTATGGATGGCAACGAGAGAGGGATCCACTCTCCTTAACAGTAAAAATCATCTCCTCCATAATGGGAAGGGGGAAGATATACAATCTATAGTAGGGATTGGGACGGGGACACGGATGATTCTTGTCCTGACCCTTGCCTAATTTTCCATTGATTTTTTTAAATATTTTATATTTAATTTTGAGTAACGATAAAATAGCATATAAAAATAAATATAGGAAAAATACAATGTCCTTCAACTTTCAATATCATCTCATAATTCACACTCTTAGCATCCTGTCCAGGCTTTTGAGACTGTTAGAGTATACTCACATCTGAAAACTTTTGAAGATCTAAAAGAATAGTCTTTTAACATTGACATGAGCTCTCATACTTATCTTCTCATAGTAAACTACCATCAATTCTCAACAACTATTTGTCACTTTCTAATGCTCCTTCTCTCTCTCTCTCTCTCTCTCTCTCTCTCATGGTTGATCGAAAATATAACAATTTACATACTTCAAGCCCTGAGTTCAAATGCTTCCCTATAGTGGTTTTTGGAAGAAATAAACACTTTGATAAATTGCGCAGTTTAACATATTCTCATCGTTCAAATGATTGTAGAAATTGTAAACTAAAACATGAGAATTCAAAATTGATCATGCTACAGAATTATGTTTCTGACAGTAGAGGTATCCATGGCAATTCATCCACCATCCGGTCCCGAGCATGGTGTTTGGTAATGGTAGTGACGAATTCTAGGTTTGCAGTCTGTTTTTTTGCTTGAGTTTAGGGTTTTAACTTACGCGATTTGGACGTAGCTTTGACGTCTGCGCATAGGGATGAGATTTGGGTCCTCACTCAGGACAGGTGAGGCTTGAGAAAACACCCCCCCGGGGCAAGGAAAGGGAGGGCGCGCCCTCAACCTCGACTTGCCTTATTGCCACCTCTAAATTGGTCCATTACATCACTCAAAGTGGCTGGATCATTTGGCTAAACCCCAGCATCATTTTTAACACTATTCAACCAGGAGATCATGAAGGCCTTGATACCCAAGAAGGTGAAGGTGCCGATCGTGGAGCCCTTGGACAGCACCACCAACCCAAACGATCATATTGCCATCTGTAAGGCTTAAATACAAGTCCAAAATGTGGACGAGGCCACATGTTGTAAGTATTTCCTTACTTGCCTATTAGTGGTTGAATAATCTTCCTATAGGTACCATTACATTATCTAGCTAGCCAAGCAATTCAGCGGGCAATTCATAGTTAGCAAGCGGTAGACGAAGACCAGTACATATCCAAATCAAGCCAGGTCAGGGATGGCCCCTTTAAGTATTGAGTTTGAATAATTATGCCATAGGTTCGACTTCGGTATGAGGTTGTGAAAATGTCTGGATAGATGTAGCATAGGTAGGAGTCTTGATACATATAAAATACTGGAGGTGTTAATTCGGGTCGTTGTTTCGGGTAGTTTCGGGTTGATGTGAGTTATTTTGTCTTTTTGTGCCTCAATTTACTCAGTTGCCTTTGCAAATCAGAAATTATTTTACAAATTTCTTTAAGGTGTTAATTCTAACTATTCTTCGTCATCGGCGCCGTATGTTAGGCGTTTATATTCATATTTGGTTGATACTATACAGTATATTCAAATGTTTTCTCCAATAGAGCAATATTATCCTTTAATAAATTTATAGTTATGGGCTGAACTGATGCGGGTATCGTTGATAAATAGTTTAACTTGTTTTTATAATGATTTAACAAGTTTTGCCCAATATTTCTGGGAGTTAAATTAAAAGATCTTAAATTGTCCCATGCTCTTTCTTGAGTGTAGTAATTTAGTTCTGGAAAATTAAAATTTTATCCTACTAAATAGTTCCCATTTCTATCTAACTTAGCATTAGATTGTAGTTTATTTTTAAATAAATCCATTGTTTAAGAGTGAAACTCTAGTTTTAGTTACTTTGTTCAAGGCCTAGGCTCTGATACCATTTATAGTGAGGTCGAGTGATTTTTATAGAAAAAGCGGTAAAACTATTTGTTGAATTAATTAGGTAATTCACACAAACAGATCTTATCAAATTTTAACAACGGTACTTGGATACTAGATTATCAAATGAAACTTTAAACTTAATGTCAGATAATCCTATTAAAATAAGATTAAATCAAAGAAATTATACCTTCAAGAATTGAATCTGTCTCACTCCTTCGCATTCGTCTTACTTCACCCTGAACTGATACTTACTTACTCGTTCAGACCTTCTCCTTCTCCTTGATAGTACTTTCTCTTTGATCAAAGTTGTAATAACAGAATTATGGACACAAAGTTTTGAGAAAAGATTTCTCTTTTATTTTATTGATAATTGTTCTCCTTTCCCTAAAGGGAGGAAATTAGAACATTTTTAGAGAGATATTGTACAGAGGGAAATTTCTTCTTACAAAAGCCGATGATCCTAATGAAATCGGCTAACTTATTTATAAGGGAAGGGGGTGCGCTATAACATATGCGCTTACATCATAGGAAATCTCAAACGATAAGATTGTCAGCTAAGAGATAAGATTTACAGATAAAGTTTTCACTGTTCTTGATAAGGTTGCTGTATGTTCATTGTCTTCTTGTGTCGGCAGGGATAAGAGTTGATAAAGTTGTGACCCCTTATGTCTCACATGATGACTAGGCGAGAATCCGCTTTTGTGCCTTGTCTTGTTCCGCTTTATAAAATTTAGCAAATTTTGTGCGTATAGCTGGACTGCCTAGAAATTTCTTGGGCTCCAGTGCATAGCTAAAGTCAAAAAGTTGTTCATCGACTGAGATGTTTTCAGCTCCTTCAGTAATGACTAGAATTAGATTTTTGTCAGAGTACAGAGTTCTAACTCCTTTGTTTATTAGTCGCTCGCTCTGGCATTTGATGGCAAGAGCACCTGTTGATCGTTTATAGTTGATCCATCCTTTATCAAAATGTGGAGTTTTGTAGTGTTTGTTTTTCTCGGCTGCAATGGTGGGAAGTTTTGTGGTTGTTCCAGATTTTGTAACATTGTAAAGCTTGTCGAGGGCTACAAATTTAACCACTACTTCAATTATTAAAATATTTTTTATAGCATAGGGAAGTAGGGATCGATCCGCGAGGAAAGATTGTTTTAAAAAGTTAGTTTAATCCTAAATGATTTTATTAATCCAATTTATTAAGTTTAATCTTAATAATTCTAGAATAATTAAAATCTAATGGATAAAAATCTGAAAAAACACCCAATGATGTTCCTAAATATTCTGGTTTATATTCTGGAAATAAAACAATAAAAAGCTTTCCTAAATAATTTAGAAAAATAAAATCAGAATAGTAACTGAAATTCTAATTAAAATTCAAAACAGCAAATAATAAATAGAAAATAAATATTAAAAATATCAAACAGTAACCTACAATGTTATGCTTCAGGTCTACAAGCTTATAAACTCTAAATTGCATCTACTTAATTTCAGAAAAATCAGATCAGAAAATTAGCACAGAATATTCAGCAGGATAATAAATCTAAAATTAGAAATAAAATAATCAGCCTAAATATAAATACGAAATTAATCAAGAAAATTACCCTAATCCTAGGACACAATTTTCTGGACTTAACAACACCTAAAAATCGTAAATTAAAATTAAGAATCGAAATTTTCAGAATTAATCTCCTAAAAACCTGCACATATCACTTTCACAAAATAATTCTGAAAAATTATCAAATAACTTCCAAAAATCACGAAATTAAATATGGGAAGACTAGGACACTCTATAAACCCTAGGAACTAATAAAAATCGAAAAAGAACAGGAATAACTATTTTTAGTCTAATTTTCTAACAAATCAGCAACTAAACACTAAATGAGAATATAAATCAATCTAAAATTATAATCACTCTAAAAATCAAAATCTAAGCTATCTAAAATTACCTAGACACTCCTAAAAGACTATACTTTTGGGGGGGTCGATTGAATTTATATTGAAACTAATAAATATAGAACAAAATTTATCAAACTAATCAAATTAACTCTAAAAAAAATAAATAATGATCAAAAGTTGTCAAATTTATGAAGAATACTTAGTATAATCTCAATCCACCATGCAAATTAATATTTATCATCAACACACAAGTTAAATTCATTCATGAGTTAAACTGTAGAAGACATCCACCAGCGGTTCTTCCCCATTTTTCCTTAGATTCTAGTTTACTTAGGTCCAGCCCTAATATAAACCCTACTAATTTGATAATTTTTACACCAGCGCAAAAATTTAACCAAACTAGAGCATTAAGAATTAGAAAAACATCATTTAACACTTTGTAACCAATTTACCAGCAAATCGATTTAACAAAGATCTAAAGCGATTACCTAATTAAAAGAGATGGGTTTGAGCCATCCATGATTAATTAGGGTGATACCTAGGCTTAAAAGATTATAACTTTTACATATTATAATCTTCTAAACTATCAATCGAAATTGTATATAATCAACTAGCATGCACTCTAATCGATTCAACACAAATTTCATAATCGATGGACGCTAATCGCTAAAGAATCATGAATTTATATCAACCAGGCATTAAAGCATAAAACTTATTTCAAAATAATTAATTTAGCATGGCTTCAAGAAGATTATACTAAGTAAAAACGAATTACTCACTCATATTATAAATAAAATCACAAAATTCCAAAGTGTTCATATTTAATAATTAACTAAACAAAAGAGGAAAAAAAAATAGAATAAGATTAAAAGAAATCTACTTGGGCGTATTTATGGCTGATTATGGTGAAGGATTGAAGCAAGCGTGAAGTGTGGGCGAGGTGGAGTGTGATGGTTTATGGTGAGGAAGAAATAAGCGTGAGGCGTGGAGGAGGTATGTGTAGAGATGATAGGGGAAGATGGGGTGTGTTTAATGTGTGTTAGGCATGGGTTTATATATGTGAGGAGGTGATTATTATATGGAAAGTGAGGGGGTTAGGTTTAGTAAATTAGGGTTTCCTTCCTCTTTTCCTTAGATTTCTTCTTCCTCAAGACTTCTAGCTCTTCACCCAATTCTTGTAACCCTAGCCCAATATAATAATTATGAAAATAATATTTTCCATAAATTATTTATTGGACCGTCTTTTCAGCAAATTGTGTAAAATTGGAGTTTCAACGTCTTGTCTTCTCATTTTTATTTTATTAACGCCCATCCTGAAAAATATATAAAATAAGGTAAATTAGATGCATTAATGTGTAAAATATAATCAAAATAACTAATAAAACGATGCATGATTTTTAGCTTAACAAATTCCCCCACACTTAGACTTTGGACGTCCTCGTGCAAAGAAATCTTAGATTCGATCTAAAAACTTACCTTCTTCCTTTCTTATAAAGTCATGCATACTATGATGTTCCTACTGGCTTTGGCTTGCTTTAGAAAAACAGTTTTACTGAATTAATTAGTTTTTCCTTTAATAAGTGAATACATGCTAAACATCCAACTATCCTTAGAGAGTTTATTCATCAGCCTCACAATATTTTCATAATGAAGTAACAAGATCAATAATTATCCATCTTTTTTTGATTATGCACACACCAATCAAGAGGTCGAGAAAGAATTTAAGGTGGAAAAATTTGGGTATGGTCTGGCTATAGAGACAATTGAACTAGGTAGAATAACTTCATTAAATTTGATCCTAAACTTGTCTTGTATTTATTTTACTCTTCTTCTTTGTTCAAACTCCACTTGCGCACATATTCGAGGCCCATATAGGGTCTTAGAACTTAAACACTTCCTGTCTCTCACTCACCCGAATAGAGGTGCTAGAGCAAATAATTCATTCTCATCTTATTATTTCTTCATTTTATTAGCTTACTAGTATGGGAAGCAAGCTTTCCAGTGGCAGTATTGCCTCAAAGGGTAACACCCAGTAGCGCATGCCTCAAAGGGGTACTTGTCATTCCCAACTTTAACTCTCTTTTCTCTTTTATTTCTTTCATGGATGAAAAGTAAAATCACAATTTTAATGAGTTATTTAACTAATTCAATAGTCTAGGAAATGGGTGGTTATTTTATTGCCTTTGAGTTGGATATATTACACGACCAAATAAGATGGATAATCAAGAGAGTTACTCATTAAAAAGATGTATGAGGATCAATTCAAACTTCTCTCGCGGATAATTATCATGTTTAGAAGTCTTCACTTATAAAAGAATAAACTACAAAATAGCTAATAAAACCAAATTTTTCTAAACAAGAAAGCCTAGCATAAACTCATATCATGCATTGTTTATAAGAAAAGAATTTTTTTTTTCAAGAATAAAAACTGCAGGAATTAAATGCAGGGTGCACCCCCCCACACTTAATTCATGCATTGCCCCTAATGCATGCAAAAAGATAGAATTAATGAGAACAAAAGCAAAAGTAAATAGGAACTTCCCTGAAAACGTTGGGTTGCCTCCCAACCAGCGCCTTTGTTTACCGTCTTTGGCTCGACGTCATGAAGCTCATGGATCCTCAAGTCGGATCTCTTCTATTAAACATACCTGGTCTCCGTCATAGAAATGCTTTAGCCTGTGACCATTCACTTTGAAAATCTTGTTAGTAGCAAAAGATTTAATCTCTACAGCACCATGGGGATAAGTCTTTACTACTTCAAAAGGTCCTAACCACCTAGAGTTTAACTTACCAGGAAAAAGTCTCAATTTAGAATTGAATAACAGCACTTTCTCACCTATTTGAAATTCTTTCCTAATAAGTTTGGCATCGCGAAATGCTTTGGCCTTACCTTATAGATGACTGAATTGTCATACGCTTCTAAGCGTATCTCTTCTAGTTCTTGCAATTGCAGTTTACGCTCTTTCCCTGCTAACTGATAATCAAGATTGCATCGCTTCACAGCCCAATATGATTTATGCTCAATTTCTACAGGGAGGTGACACGGTTTTCCAAAGACTAGTCTGTAGGGTGATATACCAATTGGAGTCTTATATGCAGTCCTGTAAGCCCAAAGAGCCTCCTCTAGCCTAAGGCTCCAATCCTTCTTATCTGGCTTAACTACTTTTTCAAGGATGCCCTTAATCTCTTTATTAGAAATTTCAGCTTGGCCATTAGTTTGGGGATGATAACTAGTAGATACCTTATGAGTTATATGATATTTAGCTAGTAAGGCACCTAGAGTTCTGTTACAAAAATGAGTCCCTCTATCACTGATGATTGCTCTTGGCACTCCATATCGATGCAGAATTAGAGATTTAACATATTTCATCACAGTCTTAGCATCATCAGTCCTAGTGGCCACAGCTTCTACCCATTTGGATACATAATCAACAATCACAAGAATATAAGTATATCCAAAAGAAGGGGGAAAGGGTCCCATGAAATCAATGCCCCATATATCAAAAATTTCACAAACATACATATTACATAAAGGCATTTGATTCCTCCTTGATAAGTTTCCAGTCTTTTGGCACACTTCACATCTTTTACAGAATTCATAAGTATCACTAGAAATAGTGGGCCAATAAAAACCACATTCAAGCACTTTATGTGATGTTCTTTTAGGTCCAAAATGTCCCCCACTTTCTGAAGAATGACAGAAGGTTAGAATAGAATGAATTTCACTATCATCTACACATCGCCTTATAATCTGGTCACCACAAAACTTCCATAAATATGGCTCATCCCAAACATAATATTTAGATTGAGCTCTTATTTTCTCTCTTTCAGCTCTGGTCAATTCAATGGGAAAAGTTTTGGTGACTATATAATTTACAATATCAGCATACCAAGGCAATCTACTCGTCATAGCATATAGAGTCTCATCAGGAAAACAATCAGTAAAAGGGCTACCACTCTCTCCTGTTTCTAATCTACTCAGATGGTCAGCAACTAAATTCTTAGTTCCAGGCTTATCTCTAATTTCTAGTTGAAATTCTTGCAACAATAACATCCATCTAATTAACCTGGGCTTTGAATCTTTCTTTTCCAATAAGTGTTTGAGAGCAGAGTGATCAGAATAAACAGTAACTTTAACACCCAACAAATAAGGACGGAACTTTTCAAGCGCAAAAACGACAGCATACATCTCCTTTTCTGTAGTGGTGTAATTACACTGTGCAGGGTCAAGAGTTCTAGAAGCATAATATATTACATGAGGTACCTTTCCAACTCTTTGACCTAAAACTGCCCCCACTGCCTTATCACTAGCATCACACATTAACTCAAAAGGTAAGGCCCAGTTTGGGGGTTGCACAATAGGAGGAAAAGTCAATGTTACTTTCAATTGATCAAAAGCCCTCATACAATTCTCATTAAAATCAAAAGAGACATCCTTTGCAAGCAGGGTACATAAAGGAGAAGCAATCTTAGAAAAATCTTTGATGAATCTCCTATAGAACCCCACATGTCCTAAGAATGATCTCACATCTTTGACACACTTTGGATAGGGTAGAGACTGGATGATATCAACTTTAGCTCTATCTACCTCTAATCCCCTTGATGATACTACATGTCCCAGTACTACCCCATGCTCCACCATGAAATGGCACTTTTCAAAATTCAAGACCAAATTGGTCTCAATGCAACGCCTAAGCACAAGAGTAAGATGATGCAAGCACTCATCAAACGAATCACCATGTACAGTAAAATCATCCATAAAAACCTCCATAATCTTGGTGATAAAATCAGAAAAGATACTCATCATACATCTTTGAAAAGTAGCAGGTGCATTACACAAACCAAAAGGCATACGTCTAAAAGTATAAGTACCAAAAGGACACGTAAAGGTAGTCTTCTCCTGATCGGCAGGAGCTATAGGGACCTGAATATAACCTGAACAGCCGTCCAAAAAGCAATAATGTGACCTCCCAGCTAGTCTCTCTAACATTTGGTCCATAAAAGGCAATGGAAAATGGTCCTTCTTAGTGGCCTTGTTAAGCTTTCTATAGTCAATACACATTCTCCAACCACTTTGGACTCTAGTAGGTATCAACTCTCCTTCATTGTTTTTCACTACTGTTGTCCCCCCTTTTTAGGAACCACATGAATAGGACTAACCCACTCAGAGTCAGCAATGGGGTAGATCACCCCAGCATCTAACCATTTAAGAATCTCTTTTTGGACTACCTCCATCATAGGTGGATTAAGTCTCCTTTGAGGGTCTCTCTTAGGCTTAGCATCTTTTTCTAAGGTAATAGTATGTGAACACAAGGTAGGGCTAAGGCCTTTGAGATCTGCTAGCGTCCACCCTAAAGCTTCGCTATGTTCTCTAAGCACTTTAATAAGTTTTTCTTCCTGATCTAAGGTGAGTGCACTAGAGATAATTACAGGCAAGGTCTCATTGTCCCCTAAATAAGCATATTTCAAATTTTCAGGTAAGGGTTTCAATTCCAGTTTAGGGGGTGAGATACTCGAGGGAAGTAACTTAGCATGCTTTTCAGACAGTTCAAGTTTGCTAGGACCATTATGCTCTTTCAAGTGAGACAAGGAACTCATCACCTCATCTAACTTATCATTAACTGGATATAGCACTTTCTGGGACTCAGCATGATCAAGACTCTTAGTAAGCACAGTAAATAGCTCATCCTCATGTGACAAGTCATAGACATCTTGAGATAACTCATCAAAAACATCAAGTGCATATAGATAGTTAACATCAGAAGGAAATCTCATGGCATCAAAAATATTGAACTTAATAACCTCACCATCAAATTCCATGGTTAGTGTCCCTTCGTGCACGTCAATTTTAGTCCTAGCAGTTTTTAGAAAGGGCCTGCCAAGCAAGATGGGAATATCATGGCATGCTTCACCCATGTTCATTACATAAAAGTCAGCAGGGAACACTAGTTCATTTACTTGAACCAAAACATCCTCTAACACTCCGTCAGGATAAGTGTTGCTCCTATCAGCTAATTGAATTACTATGCCTGTTTTCTTTAATTCGCCTAAATTTAGTTTGTCATAAACAGATCGAGGCATAACATTAATGGAGGCACCTAAATCAAGCATAGCTTTATCAAAGCAAAGGTTTCCTATTTTGCAAGGGACAGAAAACACACCAGGGTCTTGACACTTAGGGGGAAGTTTTCTTTGAAACACAGCAGACACATTTTCCCCCACACTTATCTTCTCATTACCAATGAGTTTCCTCTTGGTAGTGCATAGTTCTTTTAAGAACTTAGCATAACGAGGCACCTGTTTAATGGCATCAAGGAGAGGTATATTAATTTCTACCTTCCTAAAAGTCTCTAAAATCTCTTGGTTAGCCTCATTAACCTTAGACATAGGGCTCCTAAATCTACTAGGGAAAGGTGGGATTGGTTTGTAAGATTCTCTTTTCTTTTCTCCTAATTCCTTAGTAGTTTGATTAGACTCTATATCTAATTCTGGTTCAGCCCCTTTCACTTCTAACTCAGGTTCTACTTCTCTCTTCTTCATAGGTTCCTTTAACTCTTTCCCACTTCTAAGTGTCATGGCACTAACATTCTCTTTGGGGTTAGGGTAAGGTTGAGATGGTAACCTATTCTGCAATTGGGCTTGCAAGTTGCTAACTATGGTATCAGTTGCTGTTTGTCTCTCTTGAACTTGCTTAAGGGTGGTTTCCATACTCTGGAACCTATCATCCATTTTTTTAAGGACTTGTTCTAAGAGGAAATTGGTCCTATCTTGACTGGAAGGCTGACGAGAGGGTTGATCAAAACCAGGTGGATTTGGCTTAGGGCCATACCTAAGGTTAGGGTGGTCCCTCCATCCTTCATTATAAGTATTCGAGTATGGATCATACCTCCTTTGATTTTGGTTAGAGTAAAGGGCATTAACATTACCTTCTTGTAGAGTAGGACATGTATCAGTAGAATGTCCTTCTAGACAACAAATACCACATATTACTGCCTTTTGAATACCCCCAGTAACAATCTTATTTAACATAGCAGTAATGTGAGACAATTGATTCTCTAGAGATGAACTAGAACCTATCTCATTTATCCTTTTAACTTGTGAGTCCCTAGTACCAAATTGCTGAGTATTTTGGGCCATTAAATTAAATAGATTTCTAGCATCAGCTGGTGTTTTATTAACCAGAGCCCCCCCACTAGCGGCATCAACCATATTACGATCCATAGGAAGCAAACCTTCATAAAAATATTGAATCAATAGTTGTTCAGTTATTTGATGTTGGGGACAACTAGCACATAACTTATTAAATCTTTCCCAATACTCACAAAAAGTTTCCCCATTCATTTGTTTGATTCCACATATTTCTTTCCTAATAGATCCAATACGGGATGCAGGGAAAAATTTTTCTAGAAACGATTTATGCAATGCAGTCCATGTAGAAAAAGATCCAGCAGGCATATAATATAACCAGTCCTTAGCATTACCAAGCAAAGAGAAAGGAAAAGCCCTTAGTCTAATTTGATCCTCAGGAATTCCTTCAGGCACCATAGCAGAACAAGTAATAAGGAATTCACTAATGTGTCTATAGGGGTCCTCTCCAGCTAATCCATGAAACTTAGGTAATAAATTAATAAATCCTGAGTTTAATTTCAAAGGTTTATCTAAAACAGCATAAGTGATGGACATCGGTTGGGTTTCTAAGTTAGGGGCAGCAAGTTCTCGAATAGTAGACATGCTTACCTCTTTAATCCTAAAACTTACTGGGTTAGGCTGACTCTCTTTGTTTTCAGTTTTCAATGCTTGTTCCTTGTTCTCTCCAATTTCCTTACCACTCCTTAATTTCATACACTCCTTGAAATCTAAAAAGAATAAAATCAAAAAAAACTAGAGTTATAATAAAACAAATAAAGTAGTAAAATTAAATAGAAGTAAACTAGCAATTTAATTTTCTTTCCCCGGCAACGGCGCCAAAATTTGTAAAGCTTGTCGAGGGCTACAAATTTAACCACTACTTCAATTATTAAAACATTTTTTATAGCATAGGGAAGTAGGGATCGATCCACGAGGAAAGATTGTTTTAAAAAGTTAGTTTAATCCTAAATGATTTTATTAATCCAATTTATTAAGTTTAATCTTAATAATTCTAGAATAATTAAAATCTAATGGATGAAAATCTGAAAAAACACCCAATGATGTTCCTAAATATTCTGATTTATATTCTGGAAATAAAACAATAAAAAGCTTTCCTAAATAATTTAGAAAAATAAAATCAGAATAGTAACTGAAATTCTAATTAAAATTCAAAACAGCAAATAATAAATAGAAAATAAATATTAAAAATATCAAACAGTAACCTAAAATGTTATGCTTCAGGTCTACAAGCTTATAAACTCTAAATTGCATCTACTTTATTTCAGAAAAATCAGATCAGAAAATTAGCACAGAATATTCAGCAGAATAATAAATCTAAAATTAGAAATAAAATAATCAGCCTAAATATAAATACGAAATTAATCAAGAAAATTACCCTAATCCTAGGACAAATTTTCTGGACTTAACAACACCTAAAAATCGTAAATTAAAATTAAGAATCGAAATTTTCAGAATTAATCTCCTAAAAACCTGCACATATCACTTTCACAAAATAATTCTGAAAAATTATCAAATAACTTCCAAAAATCATGAAATTAAATATGGGAAGACTAGTACACTCTATAAACCCTAGGAACTAATAAAAATCGAAAAAGAACAGGAATAAATATTTTTAGTCTAATTTTCTAACAAATCAGCAACTAAACACTAAATGAGAATATAAATCAATCTAAAATTATAATCACTCTAAAAATCAAAATCTAAGCTATCTAAAATTACCTAGACACTCCTAAAAGACTATACTTTTGGGGGGGTCGATTGAATTTATATTGAAACTAATAAATATAGAACAAAATTTATCAAACTAATCAAATTAACTCTAAAAAAAAAATAAATAATGATCAAAAGTTGTCAAATTTATGAAGAATACTTAGTATAATCTCAATCCACCATACAAATTAATATTTATCATCAACACACGAGTTAAATTCATTCATGAGTTAAACTGTAGAAGACATCCACCAGCGGCTCTTCCCCGTTTTTCCTTAGATTCTAGTTTACTTAGGTTCAGCCCTAATATAAACCCTACTAATTTGATAATTTTTACACCAGCGCAAAAATTTAACCAAACTAGAGCATTAAGAATTAGAAAAACATCATTTAACACTTTGTAACCAATTTACCAGCAAATCGATTTAACAAAGATCTAAAGCGATTACCTAATTAAAAGAGATGGGTTTGAGCCATCCATGATTAATTAGGGTGATACCTAAGCCTAAAAGATTATAACTTTTACATATTATAATCTTCTAAACTATCAATCGAAATTGTATTTAATCAACTAGCATGCATTCTAATCGATTCAACACAAATTTCATAAACGATAAACGCTAATCGCTAAAGAATCATGAATATAAATCAACTAGGCATTAAAGCATAAAACTTGTTTCAAAATATAAATTTAGCATGGCTTCAAGAAGATTATACTAAGCAAAAAGAAATTACTCACTCATATTATAAATAAAATCACAAAATTCCAAAGTGTTCATATTTAATAATTAACTAAACAAAAGAGGAAAAAAAAAAAGAATAAGATTAAAAGAAATCTACTTGGGCGTATTTATGGCTGATTATGGTGAAGGATTGAAGCAAGCGTGAAGTGTGGGCGAGGTGGAGTGTGATGGTTTATGGTGAGGAAGAAATAAGCGTGAGGCGTGGAGGAGGTATGTGTAGAGATGATAGGGGAAGATGGGGTGTGTTTAATGTGTGTTAGGCATAGGTTTATATATGTGAGGAGGTGATTATTATATGGAAAGTGAGGGGGTTAGGTTTAGTAAATTAGGGTTTCCTTCCTCTTTTCCTTAGATTTCTTCTTCCTCAAAGACTTCTGTTCTTCACCCAATTCTTGTAACCCTAGCCCAATATAATAATTATGAAAATAATATTTTCCATAAATTATTTATTGGACCGTCTTTTCAGCAAATTGTGTAAAATTAGAGTTTCAACGTCTTGTCTTCTCATTTTTATTTTATTAACGCCCATCCTGAAAAATATATAAAATAAGGGAAATTAGATGCATTAATGTGTAAAATATAATCAAAATAACTAATAAAACGATGCATGATTTTTAGCTTAACAAACATGGGTGATTTCAACTAAATGAATGGAAGGGTAAATAGTATCTTTATCCTTTTCAGGAGAGCTGGTAAAAATACGAAGGCAAATATATTCTTGTTGACTGAATTGCTTAATGGCATATTTAAAATTGGCTGGGAAATGTTGTAGTTCAATAAGACTGAGGTTTGGGTACAGATAATTTAAATATCCATACTTAAAGAGTTCAAAAACGATATCAGGGTTGGCTTTGGTGAAAGTAAGGATTCTGGGAGAAAGTGAATCCCTTGGGTTGTAGTAGAATTCAGATAAACTAGGGATTTTCTGGTAAGCAAGCACAGTTGCTTCATAATAGTTCTTGTAAAAAGAGTCCGATAGATCAAGAGTTCGAATACCAATATTTGGAATAACTGATCTTGAAGTTAATAGCGTAGCTTTTAGTTGTTGCTTCTCTTTCTCTTCTTCAGAGAGGGGGTTTGAAGTATTTTCCTGATTTAGTCAAAATGAGAGTTCAGAGAGTTCAGATTGCACTTTTGTCAAATCCATCTTTGAAGAGTTCAATTTCAGCTGTTCAATAGTTCGATGAAAATATGTTGTTAGTTCTCGAGCTTTTCCAAGATCGACTCGGAGATCTACAATGATTTCCTTAATAACGTTAATTTTTTCATTAACAGCTTCACAATATTCATTAACATTGATCAGAATGTCTTCAAAGTTCTGGATTAGCTGAGTAGTGTCCACTTGTTCCATTTGCGCTTTGCCTTTGTCCAGAGAACTCATGTTCCATTGTCAAATAATCTGCAATAAAGTTGTTTTTACCTGCAACATGCTCATATACAGCATTAAAATGAAATAAAAAGATTTGCCATTGATGTAATTTTCTCATATGAGGTTCATTGTCTAAAACTTGTTTGACAAACATAGTGGCTGCCTGATTATTGGTGTTGGTAGCAAAAAGAGTCTCCATTTAGTAATTTCTCTAATAATCGCTAGGACTCGCTTGGCAATTTTGGAAAACTTTGAGGGCTAAACAACAAAGCAATCTCTTTCACAAAATTTTAAGCTTAAATGAAATTGAATTTGTGTGTGAACTTGACAAAAGAATGTATGGAGATACAGATATGTTACAACTACTTAAATATTTATGTCAAAACAGAAATGACTGTTTAATTTTTGAATTAAAAATTATAATTATAATTAACTGACTAATAAACATATATTTACTTGAGAAAAATTTTTAAACAGAATGGAGAAACCTGAAATTCCCAAACCAAAAATAGTGGCTCAAAGAAACTGTGAATCTGTGCTTAACTTGTATAAAACTTTTTCGAAAAAAGAAATAATACAAAAAGAAAATTTTACATACAAAAAATTGAACAACTAAGAAAAAATAATAGCTCAAAAGAAACAATCTTGTTAAATAAAGATAGACTAGATCTTTTAATCTATGAAAAAGAAAGAAGAACTTATATAGACATTTGTGAGAATATAGAAAACAACATTGATAACAACTTAGATCAATTTGATACAGAATTCTGGTTTAATGACGAAGATTAATAAACAATGAGCTTTCCGCAATTAGAAAACGAACTAAAAGTAGTAAAAGATGAAATTAGAGAAATAAATAACTCTATTAAATAACTAATAATGCAAATGCAACTTATAAATCTAACTTTTGAAAGAATGTTAAAACCTAAACAAAAAAGAGAATATATTTCGATAGAGATTAAACTACCCGATAAAATCAACCCAAACAGTGATGATGCTAAATATATTGAAAGATATCAAAATAACATTTTAAAAGAACAAGAAGAAGTTATTCAAAAAACTATAGAAGAAAGATATTTACTAAAAGCTAAAGAAAAACAAGAAGAGGCAGAAAGTAGCCAATAATTGGAGACTATAATAAAGCTATTGAAGAATTGTTAAATGACTTTGAAAATCTCCAATTAACTGAACTAGTAAAATAAGTAAACATGCAAGCAGGAACACCTATAGGAAGTATAGGAAGTAACAATCTGAATAATTATGAAATTGGAGAACCTTCTAATCCTTTTAGAACTAATTCAATCCATAAGAATAAACATACGACTAACTTTTAAAATGAGAGAAGACCTTCAATGAAAAAGAGTACTATAAATGAAGAATTTAAACAAAAAAATCCTTTCCTTTTAGAACCAGTACCTGTATAGGAATATTTTTTAAATATAGACTGTATAACTGATAAAAGAGCAACTTTAGACACCTGGAGAAGTTCACTAATACTATCTTTAATACAAGAACCAACTTATGCTGCAGAAGACAGAGATGTTAATGCTATTTACAATTTAATAATCTACTCTCTTCAAGGAAATGTACTAAATTGGTATAGTGGAATATCTCTAGCGCTAAGAAATTTAATAGAAGTTGATGTAAAAAGAAATCTTGGAACTTCCATCGAACATGGAGTTTGAACCTTTGAAAAATATTTATTAGGACAATTTCAAGGATACTTTTTATTGAAAATCCAGAATTAAACAGCCTAGAAGGGAAAAAAGAAGCTTTATACAAACTTATCAATTTAAGAATCTGTAAGTTATCAACTATAAGAGTTTCTTTTGTGAATTTAAAAAATACTACTATGAGCTTTATGATTCTATGGAAAATCAAGAGCCTTATATTCAACTTTTACTAAATAAATTTTCTCGCCCATGGAATAAATACTTTTCAGGTAAGTTCGAAGTATATACAAAACATCCGTCTATTTTTATATCAGTAGCTGCAGTTCAGACTCTAATAAACGAAGAAATGATGGAACTTTATTTACAAGAAAGTAGAAGAAGATATATTAAAGAAATAACTCTTTGCTGTGAAGATGTAAAAGAATCAGGACAATATAGCTGTGAAAATTATCCAAATTTCAGACCTAAAAGAAAAAGAACTCCAAAATAGAATGCTAAGAAAACTAATCCTAGAAAAACTCCAACGAAAAAATTCTCTAAAAAGAAGAAATTTTCAAACAAAAGAACAAAGACTGAAAAAGCAAAAACAGAGAAATCAGTAAATAAACCACAAAAAAGTAGTAAACATTTTCGATACGAAAATTTAACTCAAGAGAACTTTAACCCACAGAATAGATATTACAAAAGAAATAAAAAACTTACTGTTTGTCAATGTTGGAATTGTGGAGAAATAGGACATAAATCTATTGACTGTAATAAAAGAAAAGCAAATACAGTAAAACTCTTTTCAGAAGAATTTGAAGAAATTCAAGATGAATTGTATCCAATAACCACTAATATACATGAAGCAATTTTGAGTTGTTATGAATCTATTAGCTTAGAAACTGAAACAAGTACATCGAAAACAGAAAATTATTCAGATACAGATGATGAGTACTGAAGATACATAAATTATGCAACAGCAAGAACAAGAAAGTAATGAAAATTACTGGAACAATTACCTTCAACCAAAAACTTTATGAGAAAATTATAGCAACTTATTTATCTCTAAAAGATCCTCGAAATTTTATGAAAAAACTAGATGATCTTCTAACTCAAAAATTAATAGGATATTTTAAGCTTTATACTATAGAATAGCCAGTTAAAATTCAACATTTATAAGGAAATATCCGATTAAGATTAATGACTCAATTCTTAGCAGAAATTCCCGCTGAAGATAGAAAACTCATTAAGTATGTACATTTACAAGGAATACAAATTGCTGTAAATGCTTGCTTTAAAGAAGGCATTAACTCACCTATAATTCTATCATTACATGATCAAATATTTTGAAATATACAGAACAGTCATCTAGGAACATTACAAGGCAATCTAATTTACAAAAAATTAATCTTTGAATGTTATCTGAACTATTCTGTTACTCTTCAAAGTAAAAATATAGAAGACACCTTAAATTTGCAATTTAAACTCTTGACAGATATTGGATTACAATCAGGAAATGATGCATTATCCTTCTATTACAGAGGCTTATACATTTTTTCCAGTACTAACTTTCCAATAAAAGATGTAAAACAAACAGAAAAAATAACTGTCGATTCAATCTTTTCAACCATCAGTACTATTATCTCTCCTTCTATGCAAGAAGCCAAAATACCTGCATTAACAGACTTTCAATTAGTTGAAGAAGATGAAGCATCAACTAGCTATCAAGCACCTAGACTTTCTTATACTGAAAAAGGAATAAGAGTAGCTAATCAACTTGTTTTAACACGGAGTTATAGTACAGCAACCATACTCCGGTTTACATCTCCATTATTGACAACTAAACGAACTAGCACCTACAAAGTAAAGTTAGACTATTTTAATGGACAAACATGGATCTCTAATAAAATCCTTGTACATACAGGAGCATCACAACGCCACTATGTACCTTTGCCCATAGCAGTCTCAACAGCATCAGAATATAACTTTGTTACCTACAATGGTCAGAAAGCAACTCTAAATCAAATCTCTAGAATAATGATGAAAACTCCTAATTCTACTCTATTAGAATTTGATTGCTATATTGGTCATTCAGTTAAAAATGAATTTTACCATATACTCATAGAAATGAATTTCCTTGACCGATATACTAACTATGACATTGGTCCTACTCAAATAACTCTATTAAATCAACACACTACCATCATTCTTGAACGCTTATGAAGCAACTTGAAATACCTATTCTTACATATATCGATGTAATTGTCAAAGAATTAGATATTACTACTACTGCCTTGATTGATACAGGATCCGAAGTAACTTTCTTTCAGAATTTTTTACTTCCTAAATGACCGTAAAATTAGAATCAAAGATGTTCATCCTATTCCTACCTATTTAGATTTGGTTCAGAACAATATTTCCATTATTTTAGGTACTATACCCACAGTACTACAGTATAACTCTGGTTATAATATTTTATTAGGAAATGACTTCTTAAAACAGTTTGCGAAGTTTACACAAACTCCTTATACTGTTTATTTCACTACCAAATGTGGTCACACTTTGAAAATTTCCATTTTAAAACACCCCTACAGAGTACGCGCGAAGCGTGGTGGACATGGTTATGAACGAATTGCACTGCAAATCCAAACACAGAAACCTATTTTTACAGTTCACATAATCAAGAAAGATGACCTTTTAGTAAAACTCAAACGAATTTGTTCTGAAAATCCATTACAATTTTGGAAACCTGAACATCCTCGAGCTAAAATAGAATTAACTCAAGAAGTTTACATAAAAAAAAAAAACCAATGCTATACTCGGAAGATTATATCAAGGAAGCTTCAATACAAATAAAAGAACTACTTGAAAAAGGACTCATTAGACCATCCAACAGAGCATACTCTTCCCCAACCTTTATGGTAGTTAATGAAGCAGAAAGAAGAAGAGGAAATGCTAGAATGGTTATTAACTATAAAAAAACTAAATCAGTTTACAAAAACAGATAACTATTTCTTACCCAACAAAGAAGTATTAATTAACCTTGTAAAAAACAGAAAATTCTTCTCAAAATTTGATTGCAAATTTGGCTTTTGGCAAATTAAAATGGAAGAAACAAGTATTAAATATACAGGTTTTAGTACAGCTCAAGGTTTTTATGAATGGATTGTTATGCCTTTTAGACTAAAAAATGCACCAAGAATTTTTTAAAGAAGAATGGACGATGCCTTTAAACACCTTAACAGTTTTCTTGTTGTCTATGTAGATGATATTTTAATAAGTTCAGACACTCTTGAAGAACATCAAGTACATCTCAACACATTTCTGGAAACAACTATTAAAGAAGGCATATGCCTAAGTGAGAAAAAAGCTTTAATTGAAAAAAAAAATTTGAATTTTTAGGATTTGAAGTTGGTACAAATGGAATCAGCCTACAACCTCATATCTCTAGAAAAATCATGAAATATCCTGACCAGCTGCGAACAAAGAAACAAATTCAAGATTTCTTAAGACTATTAAACTATACTAGTTCTTATATACCAGACTTAGTAAAGAAGAAAAAAGATTTGTAAAGCCTACTCAAAAATAATAATACTCTTGGTTGGATAGAAAAACATACAGAAATTGTGAAGAAATTAAAGGAAGAATGTCAACAACTTCCTAGTCTTAGACTCCCTGAACCTGAAGACAACTTAATTCTTCAAACAGACGCAGCTGGCAAGCCATGGGCAGCAGTTTTGAAGACTGATTTAAATGAAATTTGTGGTTATCACAGTTGAGCTTTTTCTGAACGAGAAGAAAATTATAATACAATGGAAAAAGAACTCCTAGCGATTATTAGAGGAATTACTAAATGGAGACTCTTTTTGCTACCTAAGCCATTTAAAGTCTTAACAGATAATCAGGTAGCCACTACATTTGTCAAACAAGCTTTAGATAATGGACCTCATGTGAGAAAATTACATCGATGACAACTCTTTTTATCTCAGTTTAATGCTGTATATGAGCATGTTGCAGGTAAAAATAACTTTATTGGAGATTATTTGACAACGGAACATGAGTTCTCTGGACAAAGGCAAAGCGCAAATGGAACAAATGGACACTACTCAGCTAATCCAGAACTTTGAAGACATTCTGATCAATGTTAATGAATATTGTGAAGCTGTTAATGAAAAAATTGACGTTATTGAGGAAATCGTTGTAGATCTCTGAGTCGATCTTGGAAAAGTTCGAGAACTAACAATATATTTCCATTGAATTATTGAGCAGCTGAAATTGAACTCTTCAAAGATGGATTTGACAAAAGTCCAATCTGAACTCTCTGAACTCTCATTTCGATCAAATCAGGAAAACGCTTCAAACCCCCTCTCTGAAGAAGAGAAAGAGAAGCAATAACTAAAAGCTAAGCTATTAGCTTCAAGACCAGTTATTCAAAATACTGACATTCAAACTCTTGATCTATCAGACTCTTTTTACAAGAATTATTATGAAGCAACTGTGCTTGCTTACTAGAAAATCTCTAGTTTATCTAAACTCTACTACAACCCAAGGGATTCACTTTCCCCCAGAATCCTTGCTTTCATCGAAGCCAACCCTGATATCGTTTTTGAACTCTTTAAGTATGGATATTTAAATTATCTGCACCCAAGTCTCAGTCTTATTGAACTACAACATTTCCCAACCAATTTTAAATATGCTATTAAGCAATTCAGTCAACAAGAATATATTGATCTTCGTATTTTTACCATCTCTCCTGAAAAGAATGAAAATACTATTTACCCTTCCATTGATTTAGTTGAAATCACCCATGTTACAAAATCTGGAACAACTACAAAACTTCCCACCATTGCAGCCGAGAAAAACAAACACTACAAAACTTCACATTTTCACAAAGGATGGATCAACTATAAACGATCAACAGGTGCTCTTGCCATCAAATGCCAGAGCAAGCGACTAATGAACAAAGGAGCTAGAACTTTGTACTCTGACAAAAATCTAATTCTAGTCACTATTGAAGGAGCTGAAAACGTCTCAGTCGATGAACAACTTTTTGACTTTAGCTATGCACTGGAGCCCAAGAAATTTCTAGGCAGCCCAGCTGTACGCACAAAATTTGCTGAACTTTATAAAGCAGAACAAAATAAGGCACAAAACCAGATTCTCACCTAGTCATCATATGAGACACAAGGGGCCACAACTTTATCAACTCTTATTATGCCGACACAAGAAGACAATGAACATTCAGCAACCTTATCAAGAACAGTGAAAACTTTATCTGTAAACCTTATCTCTTAGCTGACAATCTTATCGTTTGAGATTTCCTATGATGTAAGCGCACATGTCATAGTGCACCCCCTTCCTTTATAAATAAGTTAGCCGATTTCATTAGGATCATCGGCTTTTGTAAGAAGAAATTTCCGTTTGTACAATATCTTCCTAAAAATGTTCTACTTTCCTCCCTTTAGGGAAAGGAGAATAATTATTAATGAAATAAAAGAGAAATCTTTTCTCAAAATTTTGTGTTTATAATTCTGTTATTACAATTTTGATCAAAGAGAAAGTACTATCAAGGAGAAGGAGAAGGTCTGAACGAGTAAGTAAGTATCGTGTCAGGGTGGAGTAAGACGAGCGCGAAGGAGTAAGACAGATTCAATTCTTGAAGGTATAATTTATTTGATTCAATCTTATTTTAATAGGATTATCTGACATTAAGTTTAAAGTTTCATTTGATAATCTAGTATCCGAGTACCATTGTTAAAATTTTATAAGATCTCTTTGTGCGAATCACCTAATTAGTTCAACAAATAGTTTTACCGTTTTTTCTATAAAAATCACTTGACCTCACTATAAATGGTATCAGAGCCTAGACCTCGAACAAAATAACTAAAACTAGAGTTTCACTCTTAAACAATGGATTTATTTAAAAACAAACTACAATCTAATGCTAAGTTAGATAGAAATGGGAACTATTTAGCAGGACAAAGTTTTAATTTACCAGAACTAAATTACTACACTCAAGAAAGAGCATGAGACTATTTAAGATCTTTTGATTTAACTCCCAAAAATATTAGGCAAAACTTGTTAAATCATTATACAAACAGGTTGAACTATTTATCAACGATACCCGCATCAGTTCAGCCCATAACTATAAATTTATTAAAGGATAATATTGCTCTATTGGAGAAAACTTTTGAATATATTGTATGGTACCGACCAAATATGAATAAAAATGCCCTCAAATAACATATAGCATCAATGGCGAAGAATAGTTAGAATTAACACCTTAAACAAATTTGTAAAATAATTTCTGATTTGCAGGGACAATTGAGGAAATTAAGGTACAAAAAGACAAAATAAGTCACGTCAATCCGAAACTATCCGAAACAACGACCCGAATTGACACCTCTATAAAATACCGATACTTATAATGACATATGGGCATTGTTCCTCATTTCAGATGTATGGCATGCTTCATGGGTTGATCTGCTGGAGGATATTGTGGGCGAGGGGTATCGTTTGACAATACATTTGTTAAAGTTTGATGCGGTATCTTAGAGAGGAATTCAACGAGAAGAAAAGCCTCATGAGATAATCTCCATCCATGGCCCTATTATGCTTGGGAAAAAAGAATACATATTCATTTTTATTTTTTTTTGTTGGTGATAATGGTTATTACTTATTTTGTGTTCCAGCATGTGTCATATTGTGGAATATGCATATTGAGGAACTCATGGTATTCAAGGTACTGCTCATTTATCTATTGTTTGTATAATATTACTGGTTTTTAGTTTCATTCCCTTTTTTGCATCTCTTTTCTATCGGAAGATTTACAACTTTAAAATTTTGAAATGTCTTCTCAAATCTTGTGAGTTTTTGGAATCGGCCTCGCTGCGGATAGTGATGCAACATGTAAGGTCGCTTATTATATTTGGATCTCCCAGCAGCCCATGCAAGGGGATCCACACTAAGAGTTATTATTATGTTAGTTGGCAGAACATAATATGCAATCTTACACCCACTATTAGCAAGAATCTAGCGACTTGAGGACACAAGTCGAGTATCCTTGATATATATCAATATACGTTCTTACAATAGGAAGTTAACCAACCACTAGGCTGCAAAAATTGACCACTAGTAAATTAAATGTATGACACAAACAAATTATGCCATTTGAGATCTATAGATGAACTTGCCCATCCCAATATGCTATAAAACAGTCAAGCCATACTTATGCAGGTAGAGAAGTTTTCTCAAATGTATAAGAGATCACTTTTAAGTCATCATCTTCAACTATTGCGACATATTACCTTATATGAATTAAGTTGAGTAACATACATTTAAATACTTCTTGATCAATACACAAATATGAGTATCGCAAGTTTAAAGTATACAAAAAAAAATAATCTATAGAACCATATTTGAAAAGCAAAATTTTTCAGAATTCCCAAACTCCTCACTTTCAAGCTAGGAAAGTAAGAACAACTGCTACAAAAATATCAAATGTCTGCACTCAATTCTCCAATATTGTAAATGCGGCCGAACCCTTTCATCAGCTTCGTACGCAGCGTCTATCATCTAAGAGGCTAAAACGCAGCATTGTCGCTCTCCCCCGTCGTCTCATACAATCGAATATAATCGACATTGAAGGAGGGCAAGGCGACTGCGGTGGTCACAGCACTAGTTTTATAGTCTCTGGTGTTGAGATTTTTCTTCTATTTGCATTTTGGGGGGCTCGAACATGACGGAGGTGGCGAGCTCAGTGGTGCACGAAGTGTTGGGACCGAGAACTGAAGACATAGACCAACCTATCATCGACTACATCATCAATGTCCTCGCCGATGAAGACTTCGATTTCGGCGTCGATGGCGACGGCGTTTTCGACGCCCTTGGAGAACTTCTGGTTGATTCCGGTTGTGTCTCCGATTTCTCCGAGTGTCGCTCTGTAAGTCTTTCTTTTTCTCTTCAGAGTCGACTTCGCGTTGCACGATTGATATGACGAAGCTTTGTTGTAGTCGTAATTTTCAATTTTGGATAGGGTTGATTGGTGGCTTCCTTGAATTTGAGCATAGTAGCTGGAAAATTTTTGATTACTGCTTTGGTATTCATAGAATCGAGAATATGCGGATTGATAGGAATCCGGATTGAATTTCATAGCTCTTTGTTGCGTGAGATTACAGTTAATGGAGGCTTTTGTGTGTATATGAGAATTTTTAACCTAATTGGAGTGTAAAAGGGCTGGATTCTAGGTTGCGGGAGCTACTGTTTGATTAAATGCTTTTTCTGAATGATTCCGCTATTTGAGATGTCGAGATTACATGTCATGTTTTGTTTTGCAAACCGTACCCTTTTGATTTTACTTTCCTCAGTTGATCATGCGCGGCAGCTAAATGGGCAGGAATTTGTTTGTTAGTCTGTGAGTCGTCAATGTATACTGGCATCTGTTGTCACTGGAATTGTGCTCTAAATTTGCATTTACTGCTAGTCTTTCATCTCATGATGCTCTTAACATTTCAATCAAAGTCCATATTGACACGCCTGATTTTCTTAATTCCTGGAATTTTGCGAATCCTGGCAGGTTTGTAGCAGATTATGTGACAAATTCGGAAAGCACGGTTTGGTTAAACCTAAACCAACAGTGAGAAGTCTGGCAGCTCCAGTGAGAATGTTTGATGGGATGGATGAAGAGAAAGTCCCTAAGAAGAAGGTTGAGGAGATAGATGGTCCTCTGTTAACTGAACGTGACAAAATGAAGCTTGAAAGAAGAAAAAGAAAGGACGAGCGTCAGAGAGAGGTAGATGGGCTTTCCTTGCCGCTTTCTTACATTGTTGACGTGATTTTAACTTTTAAGCAGGATGCTTCTGGTGTCCTTGGTGTAAGCTTTATGTGATGCGATATATATGGACAAGCTAACCATACTATACTCCAATGAAAATGCATGCACTTGTCTTGTACACGAGGGTACACGAGGGGATGGTGAGGGAATGTTTTAGCATCTTATAGGTCCTATATGGAGATATTAATGTTTTCTCATACAAAAATTCCTATAAAAAGGAAAGGTGCCGCAGGAGACAGCTAGTGTCTTGAGTGTAAACTCTATGTGACGAATGCAATTGTGATCTGAGATACATTTTCATACTGATTGAAACTAGAGTGTATAAGCTGTTCAATTTGTTTGATATAACTCGTGGTGTGAAGTTCTCCGTTTTTCTGAATGAGGAGAAAGCATCACTATGTTTCATCTTTGGACATTTATGAATGTTCCACTTTATTATATTGTACTCATTTGTCGTCGAGTAGTTGCACAATGGATGTTTTCTCAATCTATCCCTAATTAGAGGGATAGGCAGAAACACTCCTCGCCCCAAAAGGAAAAGAACCATGCATTTGCTGGGAGCATGCGGCCGAGGTTTGGTTGTTCGGTTTAAATGCTGCCATTTCAACGGAGAGAGATGCCAAGTTTTGTTCCACCTCTGAATCTGTTGTGCTAAAAGGCTTAACTGATGTGCTATATTTTTCTCTCTTTTTGGTTGTTTATGTGTTACACCTGATGGAAATACCCTGGACTTCAGCATATAAAGTCTACTCAAAAAAAAAAAAAAAACCACAAAAAATTCTAAGGGCAAATCTAAACTTACTTTTCAAAAAAGCTTGGCATGTGTAAATTTTTGTGTATATTTGTATGTGTGAATATTATATGATAAAATTGTGACTGCGTGTCTCATTTCTTGATGCTTGTTTGACAGTCTATGTTTTCTTGGGTACTCTTCATGTGTGGTTTGTTAACGTTGGTTCAAATAATGCAGGCCCAGTACCAAAGGCATTTGGCAGAAATGGAAGCTGTTAGGGCTGGTATGCCCGTTGTTTGTGTTACCCATAACCAAGACAAGGGTGGATCGGTTGTCAGGGACATCCATTTGGAGAACTTCAACATATCTGTTGGAGGCCGGGATCTAATTGTAGAAGGAGAATTGACTCTTTCTTTTGGAAGACATTATGGTATAAAAATAGGATATGATGATTTTTTCCCCCTGATTTGTCCTAAAGAGGAAAGTGGAGAACATTCTTGGTGACTTATTTGTGGAACTTCTCGTTTGCAGGCCTTATTGGAAGAAATGGTACAGGAAAAACAACTTTCCTCAGGCACCTGGCCTTACATGCGATAGATGGGATTCCTAAGAATTGCCAGATACTACATGTGGAACAAGAAGTGGTGGGTGATGACACAACAGCGTTGCAGTGTGTGCTTAACTCAGATATCGAGCGAACGCAGCTTTTACAAGAAGAAGCTCGCCTTTTAGCGCTGCAGGTTTAGTAATAACTTTTGATATCTAATGATCAGAATAACATTTGTGATTATAGAAAATTACGAACTTGCAATTGCTTGATACTTGATAGCTTGCTTTCTTTCCTTTCTCTTGGTATAATTTTTTGTCATTATTTCTCTTCTATTTTTTGATGTTACCAAATTCTGATTGTTTGCTTTTCTGTAGAGAGAGCATGAAGTTGACGGTGAAAATGAGAAAAGTAATGGTAAGCTGAATGGAGATGTTGACAAAGATGCTATCACACAAAGGCTCCAAGAGATATATAAAAGATTGGAACTCATTGATGCTGATTCTGCGGAAGCGCGAGCAGCTTCTATTCTTGCGGTTAGTTTTGTTTTTTTTGCGGGGTGTTATTGGTGCCTATAAGCTTTAAATTGGGTTTGTTCTGACGGTCGGCCAGTCCCTAACTTGCGGAATGGGCAGCTCTAACCTGTTACTAGAATTACTTTCACAATCCCATTGATGATCAATGGATTATTTGGATTATTATTCCAAAGGTGTTGAAGGAATGGAATTCTTTGATAGATTCCTTTTCTTTTTGGTGCCTATAAGCTTTAAATTGGGTTTGTTCTGACGGTCGGCCAGTCCCTAACTTGCGGAATGGGCAGCTCTAACCTGTTACTAGAATTACTTTCACAATCCCATTGATGATCAATGGATTATTTGGATTATTATTCCAAAGGTGTTGAAGGAATGGAATTCTTTGATAGATTCCTTTTCTTTTACCCCTTTGCCGTACCTCTTCGTAGGGATGGGGGAGGATTATGATTATTCAGTCAATTTTGATGAACTTGTGTACACAGATTCTATAGTTTGTGACTAAACATCGAAGCATTTTGTACATAACAGTAACCCAGAGAGTTATGAACTCGCTGAGATATGATCCTATCCCAAGCGGATGGGAATTGTCCTAAATCCTGTAAGCTTCAGCTGTTGACTACTTGTTGATTAGAAGTGTTTGTTATACCCAAGTTTGGGAGAGTGCTTCTGATAATTGATTATATGTTATATATTACAATTTCCTTATCCAAAGATATCCATGTTGGAAGGGCATCAATTAACTGGCCTTATATGTAATGAAAAACGAGAAATACTTATGGCAGAAGACAGTTTTTGGCAAGATGTTTGAATGTATAGGTTTTTAATTGCTCTATTAAAATGTGAATTCATTAGTCTAGCATTTTTTATTGTTCTTTTCTACCTTTAATACTACTAACCAATGCTTCTTATGAAGTTTCCATCAGTGATTTTGTTGGAGGGTTTGGGAGGGGGTATTGCAGGGTCATTGCCACCTTACTTCAAGAATTGAAGAGGGTGTTCTTTTTGATTGTTGATTTGAAAGGGATTGATTGAGTTATGCTTCAGTGCTTGTGTACCGAAAGAAGCAGAAATCAATTTAGCAAGACATTCTATAGCCTTTGCAACGCATAGCTAAAATTTTTCCCATATTTGCTTGTTCTGCTTGTTTGAAGGACAGGGTTTACCAAATTAAATCGCTCCCATGCAACACTGTTGGACACACTCTATCTGCATGCTTGCCAGATTCTTGTATATTTCAACCTTTAGGACCTGCTAATGTCAGGATAAACATTGGTTGTGGTTGATGTGGTTGCTGTCATCTGTGCAGTTGATCCATATACTACCCAATAAATCTTCATGTAATGCAGGCCAGTTTACGGAAATTATCAGTTGTCTGTGTTTCATGAACTTGTGCACATATATTAAGCAGTACTTCCATGGGTTGAGGTCTGATGTATCCATAGCCTGTGACCTCATATCCATGCACTTTGTGTAGAACATGTTCATCCAAACAATTATTACCCTCTGTTTCTGTATGCATTTTCCAGGGTCTTAGTTTCTCACCAGAGATGCAGCACAAATCGACAAAAACCTTTTCTGGAGGATGGCGGATGCGTATAGCTCTTGCGCGTGCACTGTTTATAGAGCCCGATCTGTTACTGCTTGACGAACCGACAGTAAGTATTATACTCCTATTGAACCTCATGTTATTCGGATTTCGAATAGTATTGATGTGAACTTTTGCATCTGTTTTTCCTGCAGAATCATCTTGATCTACACGCTGTACTGTGGTTGGAGTCGTATTTACTGAAATGGCCCAAAACACTTATAGTTGTATCCCATGCCAGAGAGTTCTTGAACTCGGTATAAGCTCTTTGCTTGTTCTCCTCCTGTACTTTTTTTTTCGTAATTTTTTTTTAATAGTTTGAAACCCGTCTTTGCTGATGGAAGAGTTCCTGATATTTGAAGTTACCTCATTCGACTGTTATTGATGATATCATGTCAAAATATGCTTTCAGGTTGTCACCGATATCATACATCTACATGGACAGAAATTGACGATGTACAAAGGGAATTATGATATCTTTGAGAGGACACGAGAGGAACAGCTAAAGAATCAACAAAAAGCATTTGAGGCTAATGAACGATCCAGGGCTCATATGCAGGTGCTTTCATTGGCATCATTTTTTGCTATCAATCTGAATGGTTAGCTTGGCTTTGTTGTCAAAGTGGTGGTTTTTGTGCTTATTCATTCTTCTGCATCTGCAGCAGCACTTTGTTCCAAATAGAGTGTCGCTACATCTCGAGCTCCCCCTTTAATTTCTTATCTTCCTGTCTTGTGCTCTTTCTGGTCTGTGATATACCTTGTAACCTTCCCTCTCTGCTGCAGGCTTTTATTGACAAGTTCCGTTATAATGCCAAGCGAGCATCTCTTGTTCAATCTAGAATCAAGGTACTGATCATTTTCTGCCACTTATTTAAATATTCTATTGGTGGTTAAAATCCTGGCACTTTCTTTGAATAATACCTTCGAAATAAGGTCCCTTCAAATGTTGAGCAGAACAGAAAACAAAGTAGAAACTGTGCATGATTAGATATTCAAGTTCAAGTTGTAAAAACTATTACTTTGATCTATTACCTAATTTATGTGTATACGTGGTACCTTGTGTAAGAGCTAGCAAATACAAAGAACTACGAACGGCTGCCAACTAGGGGAGCAGAATAGAGAATCTGTTGTGCTGATTGAACAATTATCACTTGGGGCTGCCTGATCTGCTTGCTGTCAACTGTTAGGTCCATATAGTTCAACAGTGATGAGGATCTATGTTCTAGCATGGAACTCTGCATTGATGCTGCAAAATGCAAATCCTTTTTTTTTTTTTTTGGGAGGGGGGAGGCATTGGTGAAGTTTTTTAATTTCTAGACGTGAAAGTGTCAAAACATGAGCTGGAAAGTTTGTGCAAAACCAGTGCTCAAATCCATTTTCACGATGCTATCTTGCTATCAAACGGACAACAGTATTTGTGCCCCCTTGCTGCCCCTGCTAACACGGCTTGTTACACACCCATAAAAGACCCAACCCAAAGTCCTACTGTTATACAATCAAGTTTTTGTGGGCTAAACTTTTGCAACCTTTTTTCAAGTTAGCTCTCAGACTCAAAGCATCGAGCTCCACCATCATGTTCTGGAGCTTCCACCTTTTCACCTAACAGGCGAACAAAGAGCAAACCTTATAGCAGTCCGTTCAGCAATGTCAGCAGTCCCACAGTGATGTACTTGCTTTACTGCGGCTCTCACCATGTGCCCACTTCCTCTGAATATGCAATCCAATCGGGCACCATCCTTCACAAAATTATTGCATTGCCTTTGGGTTTGACCCAGCCTTGAGGAGGTTCAAAGCACCTGTTGAAGGAGCCCATGGCGGGCCTTCCTCCAACGTGACTAGGAGATGTTCAGCAGCTTCACATAGTCAATCAGCTAAATCTCCATAGTAGATTGCTAAAGAACACCTCATCTCTAGCAAGCCACACGCCCACAAGATTCCTGGAAACCTTTTTTTTCCCCCCCTTAAAAAACTACTGATCATCACGGCCCTCTGTTTTAGATTTGGCCATCCGCCATTGCTTTGAACTTGAAGAGGCAGTCTGATTGACCTTATTTATGGAGCGCCCTATTATAGGGTTCCAAGCTCTTTGAATAATGTCCTTCGCCAGGTTAAAGATGTTTTCAATATGGATCCTTACCACAAGCATGAGGTGTTTTAGGGGTCTTGCTGTCTCTTCGTCCACCTCTACATCTTATACCTTGTCATGGCCGCCCCAAGTGGCTGTGTTAAGATGATCAATTAGTCAACCTTGGTTTCTGTTTTAGAGTCGGAATCCACCATCGCAGAAAGGATCATGGTCTTCTTGGGGAAGAGAAATTTAGCTTGGTGATGGAGATTATGGCAGCCTAGAAAAGCCTAGAGGGTGGAAAGACCTCTGGTAAGAGAGCGGTTTAGATTTAGCCTTTTGTAGGATGCTATCTTTGCCTCCAGCCTTTTGTTAATGAAATATATCTATTTTTTTCCTGATTAAAAAAAAAGAGAGCGGTTTAGACGGATTTGCATGTTCACCGTCTTCTGTGTTTTCTTAGTATAAATCATAGGGCAAAGTTGATTTGGCTAAGATTTTGTTTCATAACTTTTGGTAGGTATAAGGCCTTAAGTAATCAAAATTTGGACATTGTAAATATTAATTGAGACGATTTCATTTGATTTGCTTGCTTGTATATTGAGCCTCTTAGCTTACAATTTCTCATTTTTTATGTTTCTTTTTTTTTAAAAATTTCTACAGGCACTGGACCGCATGGGTACTGTGGATGCGATAGTGAATGATCCTGAGTATGTCTTGATGTTCCATAAGCTATTTCTTTGAAGTCCAATATCCTGTTCTACATTGAGCTTTCTCTGCTTTTCTGTTGACTTGATTCATCAAATTAATCTTGTTTTTTCTCTCATGGCAGTTACAAGTTTGAGTTCCCAACACCTGATGACCGACCAGGCCCCCCAATCATAAGTTTCAGGTCTGCTTTAGGCATACTTTATTGTCTCTTTTTCCTCTGCTTCATTTGTTTTGGACTCCCATATTTATATCTATTTATAGAAGAGCCTACATGTCAAAATAGGATGAAACAAGTTCATTGTTGTCTGTCTGTCTTTTTTCTTTGAAGTTCTTGGAATCTTGTTCTTTGATGTTTAATTACTTCAAATTTGGTTGCAGTGATGCATCTTTTGGTTATCCTGGTGGGCCAACATTGTTCAGGAACTTGAACTTTGGGATAGATCTGGACAGCCGTATTGCAAGTAAGGTCATTTTAGTTAGTCATGCTATTTGTTTGATTATATACTATATGCTGATAGCGATGATGGTTCTCATACTTATGATGCTGGCACAACCTTTTCGCAATCTTTTTCCTCGTATTTTGTTGGTGTATCTTGCTTGCATAAATATGTCACATCCGCACGTTAATTTTGCCAGATTGCTGGTGGCTAGAGTCTTGTGAGAAGCAATTTCTGAATTATGCACTGGTTGATAAGCACGTTGCATGGTGTGATTATCTAAGTTCTTTCTTGTTGATAGCAGTGTTTGAAGTGGGACATAAATTCATGTAAAGAGCAATGCTTCAGTGTTAACTGTTTGGTGATTATTCAGTATTCACACCAAGTAATTGGATTAAGTCACTCTCTTGTGGAGGATGCTGGGTTAAACATGCCTTATTTAAACTTGACGTTTTGTTGTATACTTATGTAGCTGTGATTGTTTGGTGATTATTCACACTAAATAAGTTGGAGTAAGTTCAATCTCTCGTGGAGGATGCTGGATTAAAGAAGCCTTATTCAAGCTTGGCATTTTGTTGTATTCTTATGTAGCAATTTTTGTGATTTAGTACAGGGATCTTGTTAGGGTGATTGATCAAGCATTCATTTGGATTAAACGTTTTATATGTTTGTTTATATGACGATCTTAGGCCATTTTCATCTTTTTGATCGAGTCTCTGATGCTTTTTTTCCTTCTGTTTTCCCTCCTTTTTTGTTTGACAGTGGTTGGTCCGAATGGGATTGGAAAATCCACAATACTCAACTTGATTGCTGGAGAGCTGCAACCGAGCTCAGGGACTGTTTTCCGCTCTGCAAAGGTACAGTTGTTTACCGAGCTTGGGATTTCTAATTCTTTGATGTGGGTATTGCCAGCTGTAGATCCATTTTCAAGAACCCTGTTCATTTCGACTGTCTACAAATAATTGAACCTGCAAAAGCACTGCCTTGCCTCACTTTCTTAGAGTGGGCAATACCACCCTTAAAAGTTTTCACTGTGGAGATAATTTGTTGTCTGTATGATTGTGTTAATTACACTGGTTTTTGTCCTGCTTCCCCCCCCCCCTTCCAGCACTTACAGATACTCATGAGCAGTTGAATGAGAGCTAGTTTTACTTCCAAGGTCTCTTATCCAAAAAATAAAGTAAAATTAAAAATTTGATGTCTAGGTCCTTTTACACCTTAGCAATTTGATCGGGCTAGTTCTCCATTCAAATTTCCTTTGTTGTTTGGCTTGATGACAGCAGACTGTATTCTAGTACTGCTGTTTCATAATTGTGGTTTGGAGTCACTAGTGTACTACTCTTTTTTTAAAGGTAATTTACTGTATTTTTTTTAAAGATGTATTTGTACTTGTCATTTGATGGATCCTTAATAAGACATAAGAGGTAAATACCTCAACTAGCTGTGTTTGAGTAGCTCCACCTGTTGACCAATGACTTAAGGGAAAGCTATTTTGTCCTGCCTATTCATGTTGTCTAACCACAATTGGGGATACAAAATACTTTTATGTCCAATCAGGGCTTTAACTGCTATGAAACTTTGACAGGTTCGAATTGCTATATTTAGTCAACACCATGTTGATGGACTGGACTTATCATCAAACCCCCTTCTCTATATGATGCGGTGCTTCCCGGTGAGCTTTTCTTTCCTTCTCTTTTCTCTTTTTTTTTTTTTTTTGGTAATACCCTTTTTGTTTTCTGGGTTCTGCTGTTTCATGAAAGGATACATATGGTGGACTGGTAGTCTCTCTCTGCTCCATATAAGAGCCCCATTGAATGCCCAATGTACCTTTTGCTGTTTGCTGTTATAGAGACATTTTGCTTTTGATTTACTGTTCTCTGTTCAAGGGCTTTCATTCTAAAAGCCATATCTAAGTTTCAAGTTTGCTTTTTTTCCCCTCCCTTTATTTTTTTTAAATTTAAATTACAGCTAGTTTGTGACTTTATTGGTGACCCATATGTATTGTCCCTATCTGTGCTATCTTTCTTCAGAATTGCTTCATCCTCTTGGTTGTCTGGCAACACTCCCCAAAAAGAGAAGATACGTATATTCTTGACATCGTGAAAAATTCGGAAAACATCTCACCATGCGATTTGTCTTATCTTTATGCTTTCAGGGTGTGCCTGAACAGAAGTTACGAGCTCATTTGGGCTCATTTGGTATAACTGGAAATCTTGCGCTTCAGCCTATGTACACCTTGTCTGGTATGTTCTGTGCCTTTTGGGTATCTCTCTTGCTAGTTTCTCTGGGCATTACATGCTTGGAGCTTGTTGGATGCAATGGGGAAATGCATACAAACTTCTGACTGACATCTTTGCTAGTCTGTTTTGCTTGGTCTGGAAGTGTTCAGTTGCTCACAGAATATGGCGGTGGTTGTGCGAATTTCCACAACTCTGCCACTCGCTCATGTAACAGGTGGTCAGAAAAGCAGAGTAGCATTTGCAAAAATTACCTTCAAGAAGCCACATTTGTTGTTACTTGATGAGCCATCAAATCACCTTGTAAGTCTGTTGTTCTTATTATTGCCCCCCCCCCCCCAAATAGACTGTTCTGAACTTGAAACCTGGCAATAGTGGCGTAATGCATAAGGTGGATCAGACAAAAGCTTCAGGTCCCCCCCCCCCCCCTTCTGTGACCAAGTAGAAATCTGGATCCATTGATTCGTTTAAAGATGCATCATGCTCCTCAGTCTTGAGGTTGCCCGGTTTTTTTTTTTTTTTTTGGGGGGGGGGGGGGGAGATGTTCCATCTTTTCTGACGGTCTTGCTTCCCTGGTGCTCAATCTCTGTCTGAAGTTTGGGCTTAGACGCACATATTAGTTGGTAGAACATCTCAACAGCCTTTTCCATAACTTGTGGGATGGTGGCAGTTATATGAGGAATGACCTCTGCATATGCACCTATTTCACTTGGTACATGATTTTTTAAGTAATGTTATGGAGCTGTGATCAAACTGCAGGATTTGGATGCTGTGGAGGCACTCATTCAGGGTCTTGTTATGTTCCAAGGAGGGATACTTATGGTAACATGGGTTACAACCTTTTTTTTTGGGTGACTAGGACTCTGAGTTGTGACATGTGGCAGACCTTATTGACACTATACGTGGGTGTGTATATGCACAGGTGAGTCACGACGAGCATCTAATATCTAACAGTGTGGATGAGCTGTGGGTGGTATCTCAAGGAAGGGTGACGCCATTCCACGGGACTTTCCAGGATTACAAGAAGATACTGCAGTCATCTTGATCGAATCAGACTAGTGTTGGTCTTTGATTCCAAGTCTCTTGGAGATCCTGGCATATCAAAATAGTTGAGAAAGTTGCCGTTGGATGCTTGGACCTGAGAGGAAATCTGAATAGTTTTGAAGGTATCTTCGGAATTGTACTTGTTTGGACAACAGAGGGCTAGCACAATTTTGTCCATGACAATATTGTAGAATTCTGTAATTTTTGTACTGGCGATTATATTGCTCGAAAAGTTGAAAGAAACAAAAAATGCTGGACACCAATGGTTGTATCTTGTAGGATCATATCGGTGCAATAGCTGTTCCTCCACCGTTTATCGGAGCGGTTAGAACTTAGAAGACAATCCATATTCGCCCTAGTCCTAGGTGGGTTTTGGGTTGGCTGCTTCTGTGTTACTGTTTTAGACTATAAATCATTCGCAGAAGCATCCGCGATCAGGAGAATGTCGATATGATGCAATATTAACTCTCGAACATGGTGATTCAGGTCTGATTAACACATGGTCGAGTTGTACTAGATAATGGAATGGTATTCTCTGTTAGGGTCTTCTTGGCCTTTAGCTGCTCGTCCCGTCTGGTTGTTCTGTATCAGACCGGTGCCAAACACTCTCTCATTCCCTCGCTCAACTTTCTTCCTCTAGGTGCTCGTGCTTTCGTTCCGCGACTTTTGTTAGCGTATCGATATAAAAAAAGAACTCTATAATCAACACAAGCTGGAAAAACAAAATGGCACTCGAGAGCACAAGCTTCCGGGTGCATGTAAGCAAATCCGAAGTAAGTTTGGTCGCTCCAACACCCTGAAAGGTTGTCCTTTAATGTGCTTATCTTACTATAACGCTCTTGTAAAGTGTTCCCCCCAAGAATTTGTGTGATTCATTTGAGTTATATTCTAGTTTTGTTGTTGTGTACTTTTTTTTGCGATTTATTATTATTATTATTTGGTTCAATGCGGCTAAGTTGTATTTTTCATTGCTTGGGAGTTTCCCATGTATGCCTGTTCGGCCAAAAGCTACTTCCTACTCTCCTTTTGTCGCTGTGTTCTGCGGGCTGTACTTCCCTGCCCCTTTGAATTTTGCTTTCTGCTTTGTGTGTTTAGTGTTAATTTCCAAATTTTCAGACGTTGAGGCATGTTTTGTGAGATATCTTCTTTCGGACATCTTCATAAAAAATTTGTTACCCAGGGCAGTTTTCCTACGTATGTTAATATGTAAGGAAAATAAATTCACAGCATTTAAGCGCACTTAAGATCATTTGAACTTGTATAACCAAACAACTTAAATTTGTGTCTAGTTTTAACCTAGTGTGATAGGTTTGGTTCATACAAATACAGGTTAGTTTTAAGTAGTTCGGCACTTGTTTATCTCAAACAAGGTCTTGGGCTTGACCCTTGTGAACGAAGAAAATCTATAATGGGAAAATTTTATCTCTTATAGATCAACAATAATTCAATTAAAATAAAATGTAGGCCCAAAAACAGGAAAAAAAAAAAAAAAAAGAAAGGGTTTGGCTCCAAGTCCAAAAAATCAAAAGAGTTTGGGTCCTAACCCCTGATCAGAGACCTGCACTTACACTCACTTGACAGGAGTTGCAGCATGAAAAGGCAACAAAATTTAGTGGAGGAAAGTGAAAAAGAAATGCGCATCCGGGGAATCGAACCCCGGTCAGTACCGTGGGAGGGTACTATGATACCACTACACCAGATGCGCGTTGATGCGTAAGCAACCTTTACACTATATTATGTTCAGGCTCTTTTCATGCACTATACATTCTCAAGAATCTGGACCACTCCTCAGATCCTCTTTTTCTTTTTTTCTTGATCCCGTTTTCACGACTGAGAGCAGAATATATTCTTGCAATCAAACCTACAATCTCCAAATCTTCATTATTCTGTTCAATGATCTTCTTCCTTTAATTATGGTCCTAACCCCTGATCAGACCTACACCCACTTGACAGCTTGATTTTTCTCACTGTGTACTTGCTGCGTGCTTCAATTTCCTTGGCTCTACTTTGTAATGCAACTGTTTTTGATTCGAAATGACTTTCATTTCAGGATCCACTGATGGAATATGAATTGTATCGTTCCAATTCCAGCAGATTGAGAATAGGGCTTTTCATGATTTTGTGATTTGGTTTAAAGCTCTGTATGTGGAAAAGGAACAGATACCTGAGGATCACCCCTCAATTTTTTTCCTCCGTTCTTTTTATTTCAATTCTGATGCTTATTCCACTTTGTTAATTTTTAACTGGGTTTTGATTGTAATTTTTATAGTTCCCAGTTTTTCTCATTTGGGTATTTTGCGTTTGACGTGGGTAGAAATTTTTTTTTTGGGGGGCGTTTTAAGGCTTTTTTTTTTTGGGGGGGGGGGGGGGATAATAGATCAAATCAGACTGGGATTTTTGAAGGTTTCTAGTACCTGAAAATAAAGCTGGGTTTCTAGATGCAGTCGTCTTATTGGGTTCTAAGGAACAATCATGATATGCTGTGTCTATTGTTTTAGGCCCCCACAGAACCTTGTACCCTCCTTATAAATCCGCCCACTAATTTTTATTCTTGCAATTAGTAAAATAAATAGTACTAGGGCATCTATATATTGCTATTGATCTTTGTGCATCATTATGCCCCCCACCCAGATTTCCTCCATTATTAAAGCTTGAGCTTTCCTCGTTATGAGAAACACTCCTCTTATCTGTTTGAACGAGATCAAATTCAAATTCCCAACAACCCCTTGTTTTTCTGAGATTTCCGCATTTTTTTTTCTTTTTGAAAAGAATCTTGTCTTGTCCCTTGGTTTGACTGACTTGCCTTAGTTGGGTCGTCGCCTCAAGTCTTTAACAATGATGTCTCGGTTTTATATTGCTGCTATTGCCCTTCGCGATCAGTCAGTCAATCATCCTAAACTTTCAAGTTTTTCCTCACTGTTTTTCTCCCATGATGGAGAAATTATATGCTAGAGTTTGCAGAAATCTATTGCTTTTACTCTTGGTCTTGCTTGTAGTTATTCATTGTTTGCCCATCAATATCATGGCTCATTCATCCAGCTGTAGTGCTAAGGGTTCAGGTTCTGTAATTCCTCTCATATCTTTCCTTGAAGAAATTCAAGAGACTGCCCTCGATAGTTTTGGACCCAAAATCTATGATCCCAAATACTACGTTGATCTGTCATTGAAATACAATCTCTCAATCACTCAGAATGCTTTTGCCAAACTGCCGAGAACCAAGGATGGCCGTGTTCCGGCCAAGTATTTGCAGGCCTTTATAGGAGAGTACTTTAATGGGGCTGGGGATGATTTGGTTCAGCATGAACCTGTTGATTTTGTGGCTGAGCCACAAGGGTTCCTACCAAAGGTGAAGCATCCTGAGGTTAGAGCATGGGCACTGCAAGTTCATGCATTGTGGAAGAACTTGAGTAGGAAGGTTTCTCAGAGAGTTAAAGATCAGCCTGAATTGCATACCCTACTTCCCCTGCCTAAACCATGCATCATTCCTGGTTCAAGATTTAGAGAAGTCTACTACTGGGATTCTTATTGGGTTATCAGGTTTGAATTTCTGTATGTTTTCAGTTGCATTCTAGCTGTCCTTTTTGCCCCTCTATTGCTTTTAGTACTTCCTCTTTTGTTAGGAAAACTCTGTCATTGTGTACTAATATTTTTTAATCTAGGGGTTGGAAAGCCCGGTGTGTTACCTTTTTGTTGGTCAAATTTTTGTTCGTTTGTGGTAGAGGTTTCACTGACAAGCGTTGAATTTTCTGAGCTGAAATGGTTTTATTTTATTTTATTTTGATTTTTGACTTTTGATTTTATTATTTAATTCATGGATGATGCATGCTTATACTCATGAATATTTTTGAGTTCAACGATTGTATAGTATACAGTTTGAACATTTGCTTTGTTTTTGATGAGTTGGAATGATGTCACTATCTAGAAAATGTTCATGTGTGCTTTTCAGGTTTTGTTGGAAGAAAGGAAAAAATTCACAGTATTGCACCTAAACTGCAAATGGGGTTGGGGCGGGGTTTTCAATGTCTCTTCTATAGTTTTGCTTCCTTGATCAATCTTCTGTGATTCAATAATGGTGTTCACAGAAAACATTGCAAGGATGAAATTCAAGCTGGGTCTAAACATTAGTTCTTGCTTAATTGGTTTTTTCAATCTTGACTCAATGGCATGAATGGCTAGGGCATATAATGTGTTGCTGATTGTGGTCTTATGATGAGTTATTTAAATATCAAATAGAAGACAGAATAATCTTTTTACCATGCTTGAGGACCTTTAGTTAGCCTTATCTGATAAGGGATCAAGAGAAGGAAAACGTCTGGTGACTTTGCAGCTCATAATAGTATGATTGATTATACCTTTTTTTTTTCCTACTGAAGAAACTTCTTATAGGTTTTACATCTTTCTGCAGAGGTTTGTTGGCTAGTAAGATGCATGAGACCGCAAAAGCAATTGTCGCTAATCTCATTTACCTTATCGAGAATCATGGGTTTGTATTTAATGGTGCCAGAGCTTATTACAGTAATCGAAGGTGCATATCTGCGGCATACTTGATTCTATTTTGCTGCCATTATTGCTGCTTATGGAAGGCCACTGCAAATTTTTAGACCAATGAACTTGATTATTTGGTTAAATTGTCAATTTCTATTTCTTGATTCAGCTTCTCCTGATAGATATTCTTTTATGACGTCTTGAAGCCCCTCTAAACTTCCATCCACGTATATGTGCATATGTTGAGTAAGCAGTACCAATCCTCTTGCTTCTGCAGAATGCCGTATTTTACCATCCTATTACTCTACTGCCTTGGTGCCTCCCACAAGATTCCCACCCATGGCAGGGTAGACGCGATTCATATGTGCATAGCCTGGCCTTACCTTTCATTCACAAAGAGACTTTTTGCTATGCCCTTGAGGCATAAATAGTGTGCTATCCCACAACAAATTACAAGAAGAGGAAAATTGAGGGCAATACTTTATTTAGTTCTTTGTTCTCAGGAGTTAAATAATTGCTGAGAGCTTTAAGGCTCTACTGAGGGTGAATATGCACTGAAATTTAAAAGGGAAACATTATTGCTTTGAAAGATTGTAGCTGGAGGCTTTCTGAGCCAGTCTTGCTTCAAAATGTGTTAATCTGGATGTGTACTGCCAATTCTTCATTGGATTATTTAGCTTCTGAAGTTGCTTCTGTTTGGTTGCAGTCAGCCTCCTCTATTGAGTTCGATGATACATGAGATTTACAAAAGAACCGGCGACATTAGTTGGGTTAAGAAATCTCTTCCTGCTCTACTCAAAGAGCATGAGTTTTGGAATTCAGGTGTCTTGACTTGCCCATTTCTGCTTATCATTGATGTCTGCAGTTTGTGTTGCCTCTCATGCTCTGGATTTCTGACATCGGCCATCTTGTTCTGCTAGGGATACATAAGGTGACCATACGTGATCCCAAAGGCTGCTGTCACAATTTAAGCAGATATTATGCAATGTGGAACAAGCCAAGACCAGAGTCTTCAACTATTGTATGTTCGTCTTGCATTTTGCTACTTGTAGGCTGAGCTACTGTGGGACATGCATGTATTTTACTTTCTGATCGGTTTGTTTTGTCTGCAGGACAAGGAAACTGCTTCCAAGCTGCCTACTGCAGCTGAAAAAGAGATCTTCTACCATGAACTGGCTTCAGCTGCCGAATCTGGATGGGATTTCAGCACAAGATGGATGAGGTAAACCTTTGCCTAATGGATAAGTTTCAGGAATTAAGTTCATGCCAGTAAAAAAATCTTTGGATATTACTACCTCTGGGCATATGTCGAAGGTTGATTGTCATATTTGCTCGAGGAATGTGCAAACAATATGTTAAAACATGTGAGTCCTTGATATTGTTGTTTCTGCAAAATATTTTGTGTTCTTCATTGTACTGTTTGATCTGCGATGAATGGAACAAGGACTGATGAGACTGTGTTCTATAACAAAATTGTTGACCTAACTAGGGGTGGTAACAGGGAGTATATTCCCTGTCACCATCCTGTTCCGCCCCACCCCTGTCCCGGCAGTGCCGGGGGGGGGGGGGGTCCCTCCCTATCCCCGCCCCCACTGAGGCCCCAATGTGGAGCACCCATTTGTAACTTTTTCTCTTTTGGATAGAAATTAAACGCCAAATTCAGGTTACCTTTAGCACTTATTATACCAAGTCACATGACATACACAGTTTCCGGTAACAACCATGTCACAATTGATCAATAAACACAATTTCTCAAATTGAAGAATCACATGACAAAGCTAATTTCTCAACTAGGGGAATGGGGACACAGGCAGGGATGGGGAAGTTTCCCCAAACAGGGAAGTGGGAGGGGGATGGGAAAAATTTGCCCTCGTCCTCCCGTCCCTGGGCGGGGATTAAGTTTTTCTTCCCGCCCCAGCCCTCACTGGGGACGGAGATTTTTCCCCAAGTCAGGTCAGGGCACCGTTGGCGATGGGGATTCCTTGCCCGACTACCATTCCTAGAACTGACAATATTGAGGATTTTTGAATGTAAAGAGTGCTTATTATTATTATTTTTTTTCGGGGACCTTTTCTTACCTGTGATAGTGGAGACTTGGTGCCTTTTCTTTCTGAAATTTATGGCCTTTTTCGACCTTAAGGTGTGATGTGATGCCAACAAATATGTGGAGTGAATCTGCTGCATCTATTGCAGGAATTCTTCTGATCTGACAACATTGGCTACTACATCGATAATACCAGTGGATTTGAATGCATACATACTCAAGGTATGCTTTTTCTGGGTTTGGCTTTGAGTTCGGTCAGAAGACTCCTTTCATAAAACTTATCCCTGTTGGCCTTAGATGGAGCTGGACATAGCTTCCCTAGCAAAGGCAACTGGAGAAAAAAACATTGCTGCACGATTCCTGGAAGCCTCTGAAGCAAGACAGAGGGCATTCAGATCTGTGTTTTGGAATGAAAAGATGAGCCAATGGCTTGACTGCTGGGTGCATGAGAGGCCAACATGCGAGGTGTCGTTTGCTTGCGAAATGAAGCTATATCTTACTGTTCTAAACATTTTTCCAATGTTGTTGATGTATTTCTTCAAGCTTGCAGGATGGTCAAGCATTGGAAAACTGGCACCAAAATCAAAATGTGTTTGCTTCGAACTTCATTCCTTTATGGCTTGAGCCTTTTGATTCAGGTGGTAACTCTAGCCTCTATGGTTCAATTGCTTGTTTATGTTGAGGCCAGTGGTGCAGCCATTGTATCTTAGAGTTTGCAATGTTCTTCATTGCTGTTGTGTTTTGCTATTTCCTAGGAAAATTTGGAATTTGTTTGGCTAAAACCCTGTGCAATATGCTCCAAAAGCTACTATATTTCACAAAAGGCAAATTTGCCGTCTTTCTAACTGAAGTGCATTTTGGTTCACAAGACTGCTGTTCATGAGACATGATGTTGTATAATGACTTGTGCTTACCATAATTCATGGTAAAGAATAAGTGACTTGGAAAAGAATTCTTATCATGTTGCTTTCCCATGTGATTTGAAGTTGAAATGGCGGAGAAGGTCATGAAAAGTCTCAGAAATTCTGGTTTGGTTTGTGCTGCTGGGATTGCCACTTCTTTGACACAGTCACGACAACAATGGTTTAATTTTATCTTTCTCTTCTTTCGTTTTCTCCCTCGTTTCTCTCTGCAAGTTTGACCCCCCCCCCCCCCGACTATTGTATTGAGAGAATAGATGATGTACCAGGGATTATCCAAATGGCTGGGCTCCTCTGCAGCACATTATCATTGAAGCTCTTCTGAAGTCTGGCTCTGAGGAAGCGAAGTCGATGGCAAAAGATCTAGCATTCAGGTGGATTAGGACCAATTATGTAGCCTACAAGAACACTGGGGAGATGCATGAAAAGTACAATGTAGAAAAATGCGGAGACTACGGAGGTGGCGGCGAATATGTGCCACAGGTAAATCAATTCAAAAACACAGTTGCCGTTTGTGAAGGTAACCATGTGAAAATCATAGGTCGTCAAAAGTGCAATTTAAATGAAATTCATTCCTTTTCTAAATTCTAACTGAACTTCACTAACAGTGTCCCAGTCTCTCAATCTCATTTAGGGCGCCTACCGGGTGTTGTTTGCTGTGAAGTTCTGACCCAACTGATTCTTTTGTTGACTCTTCATTCATTCCAAGAGATCATTCGATGTGAAAATTTCTTTGATTTGGGGGCTGGGGAAGAAGGCAGATAGGTTCAGGAACTTACTGATTTTTCTACTGACATAAATATGTTTTTGGTTTTCCCCTGCAGACGGGTTTTGGCTGGACCAACGGAGTCGTGTTGGCATTATTAGAAGAATTTGGATGGCCTAAAGATGAAAAGCTGGATTGTGAATAAACCGAAAGCTGATGAACATAGGCAAGTCACCACCACTGTCCATGACGGGACGTATATGGAGATAGAATGAATAAACTGGCAAATTCTAATACAAGCATTTCAAAGGTTATACGGATGTTTGAGCAATACATAAGCATTGTTGGTGGTGATGAACTAGTTTACAGGGCGTTTCATTGCAGTTCAAGATTAGTAAGGTGCATATGTGATGGACTTATTCAACGCGATATGTTGCCTTTGTTTGCAATGTGGTTGATCTCGTAAGTTATTTTGTGGGCTGTTTTGTCATGTTGGCGTTTCCTAGGATGTTGTTAGTTGTTCGCAGCTTTTTCCGACTTGGATTAGCTGCTGTGTTGGGGATGAGGCTACAATCCCTCCCCTCTTGGCTTTGTAGCTGTTTTTATCGTCGCCTTTGAGCAATAATAATGAAAAAAAGAAAAAAAGAAAAAAACTTGTATCTTGTAGAGGTGAGGCCTGATTCGAACCGAATATTATTATGTGGACTTAGTGCAGTAACGTAAATACACTATTCTGACTCTGTGTGTGCTGATTGTAGCTTGAGCTTGAGATGGTATATGTCATTTTTTTTTTTTTTTTGAATGTATTTGATTATTGGAAATAAAAGATTTGCTCGATTTTCCATTTTATGTACAACTCAGGCCCAGTGGGCCAGATGAAGCAGGCTTGGGCTTCGGCGGCCAGTTTAACAATCCAAGCTGTAGCAAGTTCTGTGGACTTCAGTCTTCAATGGTGCCACTCCTGCTCCATTAGATTGGAAGTGTGTTCGGTAAATTGGCTATTTTATAATTAATATTAGATATTTTAGTAGTTACTAGTTATTTCATTAGTGATTGACCGACTCTTACTCGTATTTAATGGGTAATCGTTCAATTAGTTTATGTAGCAGATTTTATGTAACATAATTTAAAAGGAAACAATTGAGGAAGATTTTTATGAAAGTAAAAGGGGAAATTTGAAAAATTAACTATAATCATGAGGTAGCAGAGTCTTAACAATAGCTTTTTAAAATTACTATATGCATAAATATCTAATTAGCACGTCATCTATTATTTTACCAAATACTTAAAAATAGAGGGTAATTGTACCCATTATAATTTAAAATTACTATATGCATTACTATTGGAGATCAGCCAACCTTGAATCTTCCCTCATCATAATTTATCAGTCATTTTGGTGATGTTTCTTGAATCAAGTGAGATAAACCACAAATACAATATCACATTTTCTTTTGAGTATAACGATTAGAATATGGAGATTTTGGAGATATTTTAAAGCTAATCAGATTGACTATGGACACGAAGTTATTTTTTCTTCTTTAAAAACAATATTGGTAGTTCTTAGATATTTTTGTCTTTGACCGTTGGTTAATTCGAGTTGAGCTAATTGTTGGTCCATATGGAATAATGATCTACTAATGCGAATCTACATCCACATTACTCAGAGTTGAGATTTTCTTTAATGGAGATTAGTCTTGACTAACTCCAGTCAACCTATGTTGATATATTGACCCTGTTTGGCAAATTTGTTGTTAGTTGTTTGAATTGCTGTTAGCTGCTTTATATTGAATTAGTTATTTATATTAGCTATTAGTAAAATTAATTATTTTTGAAAAAATTGTGAAACAAAAAAACTAATTATCGAAAAAAGCTCTTCCAAAAAGCTCATAAAATTAATTTTTCAAATTAGCTTTTTGAACTAAAAGCTCTTTCAAAAAACTCTTTTATCTAATATCCAAATTAACTTTCTGAGCCTAAATAGGTGAATGTTTTTTGGGTAAATAATAATGGAGGAACCTAAAACTTTAGGCAGAATAGAATAGCATGTCGTTGTTTCCTCACAGACTCATTTTCTTTTTTTTTCTTTTTTTTTTTCCCCCTGAGGACGCAACGTAACCAAAGCTTTTTACCTGGGATTAATGTTAACTAAGCCAGTCTAATGTGTCCATCTTTAATCTTAAGGTGTTCAATGACAAGTACAAAGGGATAAAATTCTCACCTTTATTTTTTTTTTTTAAAGTAAGATGTTCGTATAAATATAATTATGATATTGTTTGTAAGATCATTAAATCAATAAATCTTGCCTTTTTCACTGACAAATGAACCCCCATAACAATTCATTAGACTTAATAGATATTCTTAGGTGTAGAAATACACCCTTATTTCGCATCTTTATTATCAGAAATCATCCTTAAAAACACAGATCTTTTCAGTATCAAAAGTCATACATCTGTAGATACATTTTTGGAAAAAGAAATATAAATAAGTTTTTTTTTAAAAAAAATCTAACAACGCTTTTAATAAAGGCGGTCAACTTTTTAAGCCAAGCTTTGCTTACGCAATTTTGTGTCCAAAGGAACTAGTATAAGTTTATTTTGTTTGTCTTTGATACATAGTTATCAAATTCAAGCTACTTTAATTCACAAGGGTATAATTCTTCCTGCGTTACTCTTTTTTTTAAATATAAGACTCAAATTTAAGACGTTCACTAAGAAAAATAGATCCTGTCAAACCACTTAAACCAGTATTATTTTCACTACATTACAAATTGTGCCAGTCAAGACAATGAGAACAAATCAAAGATACAAATATTAGTCAAAGTACAAAATTAATCAAGCCCATGCATGTGAGGTTGTGATTTTTAAGTGGCAAGAATAATAATGCATTATTGTTGGTTGACTAATTAAGAAATTAAATTATAGTAATCCAGTTCAGGGCAACAGAAATTGATTGACGAATAAGCAGGATTAAGTTGGCTTTAATCATTTACGTAATTATGTATTCCTTAATTTGTATATTAGCTATATCATATTATCATTCATTGACCTTAATTTGTTTACTGGAGTATTCCTCCTGGCCTGGGCTTTCCCACAGTATCTCAGTTATTATACATTCCTTTGATTATTATGTTTTTTTCCTCCTCTTTTTTTCTTTTTTGGGATATATATTCAATATAGGTAGGATTTAAATTTAAGGGCTCATCTAGTTCATCATCTTTTTAATCTTGGTATAAGAATGGAATCACTACTAAAAAAGCTCATATTAACGACGGAATTCAGCGACGGAAAAAATTAACGACAGATTTGGCGACGGAAATGGCGACTGAAAAAGAGTTTTACAAAAAAGTCATATTATGTGCTAGATATGGTGATGGAAATTTTAATCCGTCGCCAGAATTGACAGTGGGCGACGGAAATTCCGTCGTCATAATTAATTTTTTTGACGGAATTTCTGTCACCCAAAAAAAAATCGAATTTTTTTTAAAAAAGGGGCTGGCGACGGAATTTCCGTCGCCATCCCTTTCAAATGATTACCAGAATTCTCTGGTTTCATTTTTGCAAAGCTTCGAAGAGAGAGAGAGGGAGTGGCGATCTTCACGAACCTCGCTCGCCGGCTGTCCCCCGCCCTGCCCAGCCACCGCCAGCCAGCCCCCGCTCCCCCGCCGCCGTCTGTCACCGTCCCCCGCCGCCGGCCGCCGCCTGCCGCCCCCTCACCGCCGATTTTTCGGAGTAATTTGAGGTATTTTTCTTAACTAAACTACTTATAATTTCTACAAATTTTTGTATTACATTGTTAGAATTTCATAGTTAGTTCATACTTATGTTGAAATGTGGTATTTGTGTGAGGTTATTGCTTTAATTTGGTTCAAAATTGGGGTAAATGCGATTTAGGGTTTAGGTTTGGTAGTTTAAAGTTAAAATTTGATATATTGGTGAAATGAAATGGTCTAATTGATAATGTTGTTGAAATGTGCAATTTGTGTGAGGTTATTGCTCTAATTTGTTACAAGAATTTGGTAAATGTGATTTAGGGTTGAGGTTTCGTAGTTTGAAGTTGAAATTTCATATGTTGGTGGAATAAAATGTTTTAATTGATAATGTTGTTGAAATTTGATTGGAGATTTTGCTCAATGCAATTTAGGGTTTAGGTTTGGTGATGTGAACTGAAAAGTTGATATGTTGGTGGATTAGGATGCTTTAGTTTATAATTTTGTTCAAATGTGATGTTTGTATGAAGTTATAGCTCATATTTGTTTAAAGATTTTGTCCAATGTAATGTATACTTAGATTTGGTAATTTTAAATTCAAATTGATATGTTGGTGGAATAAAGTGGTCAACTATGTATGAATTATTAGTTTTGTGATATTCGTGAGAATATAAGTATATTTGTCGAAAATTATAAGTTTTTTTTAGGTGCATGTGGAAATTTTAAAATAAACATATATAATATATAATTGCGTAATTTATGTAATTATTATAATTTTGATTAAAATTAATTCTTATCAAATATCTTGTGTGGTTATTGTTATTTAAGCAGAATATGAATGGTCCTCCGCATCGTAGGTGGATGTATAATAGATTACTGCCTGATCATAGTGGTTATACGCAAGAATTTCTAGACGGAATAAACCAATTCGATCAATTTGCACATATACAGATAGAGTTTCTGAATGGGGAAAAGTATAGATGTCCTTCTGCGAAATGCAAAAATAGGGTGTACTTGACACCTGATGAGGTCAAGATGCACCTTATGTATAAGGATTTTGTGCAAGGGTATTAGGTTTGGATAAGTCATGGGAAAATAGAATCTCAGTAATATGATTATGGGTATTTAAATAGTGAAATTTCCGAACTTGGAGGTTCAAGTCATATTAATAATGACTACTCTGAATCTTACGTAGATCGGATGGAGGACATGGTTGATGATGCTATAATAGCAAATCAAAATGTAAGGGAAGAGGGGTCAAGCACTTGCCGAGAACCATTTTATAATATGGTTCAAGCTGCTCAACAACCCTTATATGATGGTTGCTTCACCCACAGTGAGTTATCTACGGCGGTGAGACTATTGAGTATTGAATCTGATTATAATATGCCTCAAAATTATTTCAATGAAATTGTTCAATTAATAAAAGAGATGTGTCCCCCTAATAACCGCATGCCAAATAACTATGGGCAAACGAAGAAGGTTGTTAAAGATCTCAGCAACGATGTGGTCGAAATTGATTGTTGCCGGAAAGGTTGCATGCTATTTTATAAAGAGGACGCAAACTTGGATGCGTGCAAGTTTTGTGGGAATTTAAGATGGAAGAGGCAAAGGTCACATCAAAGGAATCAGAATCCATTGCCATACTCGAGGATGCATTACTTGCCGTCAAAACCTCGACTGCAGAGGTTGTACGCATCAAGAAGTAGTGCAGAGCACATGAGATGGCATTATGAATATCGACGTGAGGACGGTGTTTTATGTCATCCATCAGATGGGGCAACATGGAAACATTTCGATACCACGTACTCTGAAGTTGCTGCAGAGCCTCAGAATGTGAGGCTTGGCTTATATGCAGATGGATTTAATCCTTACACATTGTCTTCAATATCATACTCTATTTGGCCGGTGGTCGTTACACCTTATAACCTCCCCCTTGAAATGTGTATGACCACACCGTTTATATTCTTGACTTGTGTAAACTCCGGGCCCAAAAATCCCTAGAACAAGATAGATGTATATTTACAACCTCTTGTTGATGAGTTGAAAGAGTTGTGGGATGTTGGAGTTGAGACTTATGACATTTCTACAGAACATACATTTTAGATGAAGGCTGCACTTATATAGACTATCAATAATTTTCACGCATATGGAATGTTATTTGGATGGAGTACTAATGGCCAATTGACATGTCCTGTATGTATGAAACAGCAAAAGGCTTTGAGATTGAGAAATGGAGGTAAATTCTTATGGTTTGACTGTCATCAGTGTTTTTTACCAAGGAATCATGCGTTCAGAAGAAATAGAACAACATCTAGGAAAGGCAGAACTGTTATAGGGAGTTCTCCTCGCCGACTATTTGGGGAAGAACTGTATGCCGAGGTGGAATATTACCCAATGGTAACTACAAATGGTGACTTTGTGATACCAGGATTTAAGAAAAATGAGTACAACTAGACGAAGAGGAGTATATTCTGGGAGTTGCCTTATTGGCAACACCAATTGCTCCGCCATAATTTAGATGGGATGCACATTGAAAAGAACTTCTTCGAGAATATTATTAACACTGTTATGGATGTTCATGAGAAAACAAAGGACAACGCCAAATCAAGAATGGATGTTACAGAAATATGTGATAGACCAGATTACACTTACATTCAGGCCCAAGTGGTAAGCCGGTGAAACCAAAAGCGAAGTTTGTACTGTCTGTGGATCAACGAAGAGAGTTGTGTGAATGAGTGAAGGAGTTTCAAATGCCTGATTGATATTGCTCTAATTTGAGGAATATCGTGGACCCTATTGAGACTAAGTTCAACAACATGAAAAGTCATGATTGTCATGTGTTCATGGAGACTCTTTTACCAATTGCATTTGGTACGCTCCCAGATAATATGTTGAAACCTATTATTGAGATAAGCCAGTTCTTTAAGAACTAATGCTCAACAACATTGCGGGAGGATATGCTTGAGGAACTATATTGCAACATTGTCATCACTTTGTGTAAGTTGGGAGACCATTTTCCCTCCTGACTTTTTCAATGTAATGGAGCACCTGCTAGTACATTTGATAGAAGATGCTCAACTAGGTGGTCCAGTACAATACCGATGGATGTATCCATTTGAGAGGTAAATTATACTATAATCGATGACACCTTATCTCAATTCTTATATGTAAAATCACTTAGAAGTGAATGCAATTGTGAATTTGGTAGGTTCTTTGACCGATTGAAGAAAAAGATAAAGCAACAAGCGTGTCCTGAAGGTTCAATCACAGAAGCATACTTAGAAGCAGAGAGGACATTCTTCGCCTCCTATTACTTCACCTCTAATGTGCCTTCTATGCGCCCTAAGTGCAGGAGAAATGAGGATGACGATGAACATATTAATCATTTTTCAACTCTGTCCGTGTTTGCACCGCAAGGGACCGCTATTGGTAGGGAAAGATCAAGGGTTCTCACAGATGCCGAATATGTTGCTGCCCATCTTCACGTGCTGTTAAATTGTGATGAAGTTAAACCTTATACAGGGTGAGTGGTATTTTCGCTTCCAATTGAGTTTATCATTCAGAGCGCAAGTATATTAATAGGCTTCATAAAATATGATAGAATTTTCACAGAACAAGTCAGAACTTCACGTCCCAATGTCAATGATGCAGATGTAGACACCATCATCGAAACTCATTTCGCAGATTGGTTTAGTGAGAATGTAAGTATTATAACTCATTTATTCATAATTTTAACATAACAGTTAATTAAGTGCATTGTATTAATTAAAACCACATGTTATGTCACCTTAGGTGCATTATATTCAACTATTCGAGATCGACAAACATTGCTACTTGAGCCAATTAGCTCTGAAGCCAAAGCGGTATGTATCGACGTGGACGGCATATAGAGTAAATGAATTCAAATTCCACACAGAAGCTCAAAGCGTCGGGAAGAGAACATATAATTGTGGTGTTGGTGTTTGTGGCACTGGGGAAGGCGATATTAAGAATGATTATTATGGTATACTAAAAGATATTATCCAAATTGAGTACGTAGGTGAACCACTTAAACTATGTGTGCTCTTCAGTTGTGAGTGGTTCGACCCCACATTGAATCGTGGGACACGATCTCATAAACTAAACAACCTTATTGAGGTCCACCGAATAAGAAGATACCAAAAGTATGACCCATTTATCTTCCCAAACACCGCATCACAAGTATACTTCATGCCACATGCAGATCGCTCAAGGGATAGGATCAATTGGCTTGTTATTATACCAACCAAACCAAGGGCGAGAGTGGATCAGCAGTACACTCTACCTACTGCGTACCAACAAACGGACATGATGACTATCGTCGAACCTATGAATGACGTCGTCCCTGCATCATTAGTGGATAAAAGTGCACCACCGGAAGAGGTTAATGATGAAATAGGGGTTTCATTCATTCAGGATAATGATGAGATAGATGAGGTAGAGAATGATGAGGGTGCTGAAGAGGAGGAGCGGGATGACGGTAATGAAACAAATGAAGCTAAAGAAAATTTGCATTTGTATGATGATGACGACGATGACATTGATGATGATGAGGATGCAGATGATTGAGTGCTTATGAATTCTTATGTATTTGAGTACTTTGCATGTCAAACAATTAGTTGTGACTTTACTTATATTGTATGAATGAGCTTCGCAAAATATATGTTACCTATGTACCTATTATGATGTATGAGTAAACGGTTTATATGTGCAATCATTATATATATGTACTTGACTTTGTTGTCACCAATTTCAGGTATGGATTCTAGTTCTCGTCGAGGTAAGTCCTCCCCTCAAGGTAAATGAATTAATGTTTGCTATGTATTTCTTTAAGTTTAATACTGTATTTTGTGTTGTGCTTGACATCATTCTTTCTGGCACGTACATAGAGGGAACAACTTGGGACGGAGCCAACCATTGTTGAATTATTCAGTCGCACTTACAAACTCCATGGTAAAGAAGATGCCCCTTGGTTTGACAAGAAATCACAACATATGTAAGCAACTAGCTATTATCAATCTTCATTGGTAGTTCAACATGAACTTGTACACTTTATTTTCAGTAATTGTAGTATACATGATTTCGTGCGCATGTTGCGGTATTGTAGGAATCCTTTGAATGTGATTTTTAAAATGTTATCAACTCTCAAGGGACCGGGGATGGCACTTCTCAAGATCCAAACCAGCAATTTTCAAACCCAAATAAGTTGTGGGTGAAGACATTCAAGAACAAGAAGGGTCGTATTTATGGCATTGGTGACGAGGCTGTCAACATTAAGGAATCCGGTTACTTCAGTCCCAGTCAAAGATCCGGTACAGTTTTCATATTAAAGTTTCAACGAATATGGTTATACATTGAATTTACTTAATTGCAATACTAATGCGTACTTCACTGAAATGTCTGTTAGCAGGTACTGATTCTACGCCATCGCAACAAGAGCTCAATGACTTAAGGGGTGTAGTAACCAACTTGGGGGGTGAGCTAACTTCACAAGCTGAAAGCTACCAGTTGCTTATGGAGAAATGTAAACAATTGGAGGAATCCAACAAATTGCTCACCCAAAGCAGCCAACAAATGATAAGCATCGATCAGCGCCTCCAAGCTTTCTTTCAAATGCAACAGGCATCTGACTTGGGATCTCAGCCACCATTTACTCATCACTCGCAACATAATGAGGAAGAGGAAGAGGAAGAGGAAGAGGAAGAGGAGGATAAAAAGGAAGAGGATGATCTTCACCTTGGTGATTGAGTTGGTTACAGTTTTTCTTCATCTGGTGACTCTTATGCTTAGTTCTTTATGAAGTATATCTCTTGCTGCTTGCTTCCCCTTCCCTTTGTGCTTATTTCACTCCCCTCCCCTTGGTGCTTATTTAATTTTCCTCCCATTTGGTGCTTGCTTTCCCCTCTTCTGCAAACATATAACTTCATTCTCAATTACTGAAAACTTCTGGTTTGTTTGAATTTGTGGTTTGTGATATGTACAAATTTTGTTTGGAACTTGTGGTTTGTATATTGAAAACCCTTGGTTGGAAGGGTTGCGTTGGATGTGATATTCTATCTTTGTGTGGCTTGAATTGTTGAGAACGCTACGAATGAAATTATATTCGAAGCCATTCGATATTGATTGAGTGCAAAGAACTTGTAAATTTCTTTCAGGGATTGAAATATATATATTAAGGGATACGATCAAAAACAAGCATTTTTATTTTTAAAAAAAGAGAAACTTAGCGACGGAATGACAATGGAATAACCAAATTTTTTTTTTTTGGGGGGCAGGGGTAGCGACGGATTTTTATTCCATCGCCCCCTGCCCCGCAAATTTCCCCCACCCACAAAAAGTATGTCGCAATTTTTATCACTGAATATGTTGCCAATGACAACAGAATTTCAAAATTTCGTCACCAGGTACTCAGCGACGAGCGAAAATCCTACAGCAGTATTCCGTCGCTAATTCCGTCACTGATATACCTTGTTCCGTCACTGATTCAGTCTTTATTTGGTCTTTTTCTTGTAGTGAATTATTGATTTACATATTTGATGTTGAGCATATATTTTTGTAAATCGGTATCATTCAAACCCCTAGCTATGAGTTTGAATAAACTTTTCCTTCTTGGGATGTATATAAACCCATATCTTTGGAATCAAGTTTTTCTCACTCGATAGATTGAAACAAACAAATAAAGTTAGGAATAAAAAATCACTCCCATACCTATTGGGATAATTCCTTATTTTATTTCGTTCCAATTTTCTGAATCAAACTTTAAGTATATATGATATCGAAACTAATGTCAAATCTTGATAACAGTGAGCTCATCAAAGTTTCAAGCTTGGAAGAGTTTAAAAGTGCCCTATTTAGTATTGACTCTTTGAAGACACCAAGACCGGATGGTTTTGGTGCGGACTTCTTTAAGAACTATTGACATCTGATAAAGAATAATCGCTTTGACTGTACTCTTCAATTCTTCATGATGGTAAATTTCTGAAAGAAATTAATTATACCTTTATTGCTCTTGTTCCAAAAACGAATAATCCTACACATGCTAGTTATTAGAGACCCATTAGTTTGTGTTCTACTATATATAAAGTTATATCGAAAATCCTAGTTAATAGGTTGACACCTCCCTTGGATCATTTAATTTTACCCTCCCAAAGTGCCTTTATACTTGGTAAATATATTCATAATAATATTCTATGAGAGCATGAAATCATGCACAAATTTAAGAACATTAAAACTAAGACTGCTTAGGTAGCCATCAAATTAGACATGAAAAAAATACACTATAGAATCGAATGGGATTTTATAATAAAATGGCTTTAGGAACTAGGGTTTCACCCAACTTGGAATTCATGGATTGAAGAATGTATTTCTTCGGTTTCATATTCCATCATTGTTACTGTTGAACCTAATGGCCTTTCCACCTCGACAAGAGGGATTAGATAGGGGGACCCCCTATCGATCTCCATACTTATTTATTTTATATATGGAAACCTTGAATCACATGCTTTTAAATAAGATAATTCTCCAACATTTGGAGTAGGAGTTAAGATCTGCCTAACTACAGTTAAAATTTCGTGCCCACTTTTTGCTGACCATTGTGTACTTTTTTGCAAAGCAAATTTAGAAAGTTGTAGTAAACTCGAAAGCATCCTAGATTTCCTTTGTTCAATTTCAGGATAGCTAATCAAGTATCATAAACATATACCGACCTTCTTGGGTAACGCCACAAATATGCAAAAGCAACGAGTGATATTAATGTTCAATATTCCGCAAAGAAAATCTTTGGGCAAGTATTTGGGATGCCCTATCTTCTAGGGTTGTCCGTCCAACTCGACCTTTCAAGAAATAGTTAACAAAGCTATTGCAAAACTAGATGGATGAAAAGCAAATTGCTTGTCTAAAGTAGGTAGAACCGTTCTGATTCAGTCAAATTTAGAATTACTTTCAGCGCACACAATGCAATGTTTCAAATTACAACAAAATCGTTGTAAATATTTAGACTAGAGGTGGGCGAGGGTCAGGTAGAATTATACCCACATCCATACCATTTTCAAAAGTCATCCCATAGCCACACCTATAACCATCGGGTTTTCAAAATCTATCCCCATACCCATCGGGTATTTCGGTTTTTATCTGAGTATATGTAGGTATTAAAATACCCATTGGTTTCAATAATTTCTTTAATGTAAAGAAATTCATAATGCTAAATTCAACTAGGCAAAATCTTCTAGTGTAAGAGATACTTAGCTCATCATAACAAAAACCTTATTCTAGAAATGATTAGAATGAGGGATACAGCAAATGAGCTACGGTTTTAGGTTTTTGAACAGCGAGTCACGTGACTTCATGTATCGACATAGGAAATGAGCGATACAAATGGATGGATTGCATGGTTGGGGTTGGATTGCAGCATTGGGCCTTTTGTTTTAAACAAATTACTAACATTCAAAACTCAAAACTCTACTCAACAATTTATTTTACCCCCCAAAAAAATTCAGGTATGGGGCGGATGATGCTATACCTGAATCCATACCTGTACCCATACCCATACTTATTTTTAGTATACCCACCCCATGCACATTTTTTTTTCAATTTTTCATACCCATACCCGCTATAATGGGCCAGGTTCGGGTTAGATTTTTCAGGTTCAGGTACAACTCATATCTCTAATTTAGATAGATACAATAGGGAGTTCTTTTAGAAGAAGCTCAACATAGAAAAAGGACCACCACTTATAGCATGGGACAAGGTGTGCAGACCTAAGAGTAAAGGAGGGTCAGGATTGTGAAAAGTATAAGCAGTTAAGAAGGCCTTTCAGCGTAAATTGACCTAGACAGTACTTACCAATATACATAGTCTCTGGGTTCAAGCTATAAGGGCCAAGTGGCTGCAACGTATAGATCTATTTTTGTTATAAATAGAAAAATATGAATTCGCTAGTTTGGAAAAGCATATTAAAATGCAGAGGTCTTCTAAAGAAGGGCCTCATTTGTAAGATAGGAAGAGGAGATAAGATAATTATAGGGATATAAAATTACTCAGTCACACTATGAAATTGTGGGAGAAGGTGATTGAGAAAGGTTGCGAAAAGATATTTCGATATTAGAGAACCAATTTGATTTTATACCTGATAGGTCGACCATAGAGGCAATTTACCTCCTTAGAAGACTCATAGGATTATACAGAGATAGAAAGTTAGACCTTCATATGGTTTTCATTAACCTGGAAAAAGCATATGATAGAGTTCCGTGTGAATTATTATGGAGATGCTTAGAAAAGAAAGGAGTGTCACCTGGGTATATTTGAGTTATTAAGGTAATGCACAAGGGAGGTAAGACGGGTGTCAGGATGTCAGGAGGGGCTACCAGTGACTTCTACGTTGGTATGGACTTGCATCAGGGTTCTACTTTAAGCTCTTTTCTTTTCGCTCTAGTTATGGATGAACTTACACAAGGAATTTAAGATGAGATAATATGGTGTATGTTATTCGCAGATGACATTGTTCTTATTGGTGAGACCAGAAAGGGAGTTAATGACAAGTTTGAGCGATGGAGACATACACCAGAGTCTAGAAGCTTTAGAGATCGAAAACTAAATACCTACATTATTGTTTCAGTGGAAGAGAAGATGCATAGGGACAAGTCACAATTGATGGGATGACTACACCAAAGGTCGAGAAGTTTAAATATTTAGGCTCGATCATTCAACAGAATGGGCATATTGATGAAGATGTTAACCAACGCAGAAAAGTGGATTGACAAAAATGAAAGTATGTTTCAGGTGTGTTGTATGATAAGAGGATGCATATAGGATTAAAACGCAAGGTTTATCATATGGTAGTTAGACCTGCTGTACTGTATGAATCGGAGTGTTGACCTATAAAAAAGATACAGGTTCAAGGGTTGATGGTAGTAGAGATGAGGATGATTAGGTGGATGTATGGTTATACGAGAATGGATAGAATTAGGTATAGAGTAATTAGAGACGTAGTTAAAGCGGCTCCCATCGAAGATAAGATGAGAGAAACTAGACTCAGATAGTTTGGCCATGTGAAAAGGAGTGTTGACGCTCCAGTGAGGAAATGTTAGAGGATTAACATCCCCGAAGGTAAAAGAGGAAAGGGACGACCTACGAAGAGTTTGGACGAGGTGATTAGATAAGACTTCAAAGTTGTAAGATTGACGGAGGACATGACTCAGGATAGGATATTATGACAAGATAGGATTAGGATCTAAGATCACAGTGAGCTAGCTACCTAATTTGATTGTAGTGTTTTGATTGCAGTAGGGTAGTTTTGGTTGTGGTTTTTTGTATCGCGTTTGTATGCAGGTAGTACATATATTTGGGAAGAGACATTATTTGTTTACCTGTATCTGCTAAAGTATAGTACATTCCTCTGCTATGTTGTACTTATATTTACAAAGTTACAGCCATCTCATTTATTAATAATTTTTAGTTCATTCCCTGATACTTATCCTTAGTTTTTTTTCATTAAATATTTTCACAAAATCTTATTTTGTGGGTTTCTTGAATTCAGCCTCTTTACGGGCAGAGATGCCGGTAGAGGTAAGGTTACCTATATTTGGATCTCCCAAAATCCTGCGAAAGCGGGACACATACTGGGAGGTGGTGTTGTTGTTGAAGAGAAGATAAGATCTCTTTTTGGTTTGATAACTGGGTCGAAATCAAGAATTTAGTTTAGATTCTAGGAGTGGCCGAAGACAGCGTAGGCCACCCTGAAGCCAAAGTTTGCAAATTTATTCGGCAACACTCAGAATGAGATGTCCCCAAAATGAGGCACTTCTTTAATAATCATCATGTTATACAGAAGATTCAAGGTATCCTCATACCCATTCATGACTGAAGTGACTCCTTATGGTAGGGTTTGAGTAACTCAGGCAATTTGACAATAAAGTCAGCTACATGGATAGCCCAGGACATCCCACCACATGATTGATCAACGTCCTCGTATAAGTGGAGTTGGAATATTGATACTTTGCCAAAAGTTAAAGTCTTTCTTTTGCATCTTTGTCACAAGGTCATGCCTGTAAAGGGCAATCTATTAAGAAGAGGGCTTAATATCAATACAATGTGCCTCCCTCTGTCTAGATGATATTCAATTGATAGAACATCTCTTCAAAGATTGCCAAATAGTCAAAAAGGTATGGGAGCTACCAACAAAGCATCACTGGCTTCCATCCAATTTCTCCTCTAGAATGTCATGATATTTCGCAATGTCTAAATAAGATATAGTCCTCCTACAATCTGAAATTGAAATAAAAATTTTTGTCTCTCTTATGGAGTACTTGGAAGTTTGAGAACACAACGGCGTTTAATAATAAATTTTTCAATCACCTGTTGCATGTTTAGTTCGAGCAAAAAAAGCAGGCGTAGAATGGAGAATCCGAACTTCCATGTTTGTCGGTCATTATTTTGCGGGATCTTCTTTTTATTCCCCTACCACCTCATACCATTTAGTGAGATGACATCCCTCACCACCAAACTTAATTTTGATGGATCCCTCAAAAACTCATTAGCAATAGGAGGCTTCATCATCTGAAACTAGACAGACAAACTTGTTAAGATTGGAGCAACCTACTATGTTAATACCTCTATTCTAGTGGCAGAAGCCAAAGCACTACATATCTTCTGATGGTTCTATTCACCGTTGTTGGGCATACTCATCAGCAACAGGATGCTGTAGTTTTGGACATACTCTTGTGAGAAAAGGAGCCCAACGTTCCCATGGTTCTATTCACCCTTGTAAAAAACAAAGTGGTGATAAGTGTGAAAGACTTTACCAAATATCCTTAGACTTCTCGCTAGCAATCACCTTTTATTAAACTGTTGGAATGGGCCAATCTGAAAAAAATTCTTTAATTTGCTTTTAGGAGGAAGTGGTATGAATGAATACAAAATCCCTTATCTATAGTCTCTTTAAACTATTTTATTATTTGGATATGAAAAGATTATTGTCCTTACAAATTAAGGAAACTATGCTTACCTAGATAAAGAATGCACCAAAAATTTGTCATGGTCTCTTTTTGATTAATGCATATTAATTTTTACCCTAAAAATTTCCCTGTTTAATTGAAAGGAAGGGTTTTATATTAAATTTGCTTCAATGTAAGAGTATATATCTTCTGATGTTTAATACAAAATACAATTCAAAATACCTTCCACTTGAACTCCCCTCTCATCGATTTTCATATTTTCATTAAAATGAGATTTTCCATATAATATTGGTACATATACATCATGTGAAGAATAGCATAATTGGAAAATAACAAGTACCATGTCTGCATCTTAAATCCCTTTTCAATAAATTCATCCATAACAATGTTGTAAAAAGAAAAGGGTTTCAAGCTAATTCTTTTTTTTTAGATTATTATTAAGGCAATAGTGGCAAAAGAGTAATAAAATAATGCAAAAGAGCTATTCCAGTACTAAAAATGATCCAAACAAACAATCATACAAAACAAATTCACCCCTTCATCCCCTCTTGACCAATAGCTCTCATAAACTACAGCCCATGAAAAACTCCACTTGCACGTTTTGCTACTGGATCATCTCAATTTCCAGCCGAGTAAAATCCTTCGCCAAGATTCCTTTCAAGTGGTGATATGCTTAAGCACTTGCATATCATAACTTGCCCATGCCTGCTACATTCATTAATCACCATCAACAGCAGCTCATACCTCACTTCGACTACCTCCCTCAAGAAGCCAACTCATCCTTCTTTGAGGTGCTGGCCATATGTTGTTGTTTGATGCTGCCGCAAATGCTTAATCCAAGTTCTCAATGTCCCTTCACTCTCAATTTAATTTCCTCTCTTTTTAATCCCTTGATTTGTTCTCCCATCTTAAAAATCCGGGATGCCCACCACGTGTTTGATAAATATCCCCAGAGACTTTTGATTAATTGCATCTCGTAAAGTGCCAAGCAAGATCGGAGGCTATACACAGCTCGTGTAACTCTTCTCTTATGATCGAAATTTCCTTCGCATGGATTCAAAGCTTCTAAAATTTTAGACTACAACCCTTCTCTTTCCTCAACTCGCCTCTACCTTGGACTTGTGCTCGAATCAAAACCTCAAACATTCAAACTCTTGTTCAATAATAAAGTCGTTCACTTCCTTTGCCTAATTGCGTCTATGATTCAACCATTGAGATCAACATCTAATTGCTCCTAATAACTATACCAACGAACCACCAGTGTCTTATGTCCTCTTCTCCAGTTTCCATTTGACTTGAATGCAAGAGCACCTTCACAATGATGGCTTGGGTGTTGATATTATGGAAATATCATTACTAAATTAGATCTTTATTGCTGTGTTCTGCAATTATCTTACTCTTCTTTAGACTCCTTGTTATCCTTTTAGTAGGAGCATTTTCATTCTCAATAACTGTCATCCCCAAAAGTTTTCCTATGTCAAGGGATTCCTTTGCCAGCTTTTCTCCATTGCTTCATGAATGGCAAGGTCCAGCTTGACAGGTGACTCAAAGCCCGGGGGCTATGATAATGAATCACTTTCTTCTTAGTTTTGACCCTCCTTATTTTTCACTTGTTGTTCAACATTTTCCAATGGTTGAGAAGTAATTGTTGCGGCTACTAAATCTTGGCTTCCAAAACCTGGAGGATAATAATCATTATTCATTTGTTGCTTCTCAACTTCCAATGGTGGTAAATACTGTGCCAATTTCAAAATCTCCTTAGAATATCCATTCTGACTAAAGCACGCAGTGTTAGTTTAAGTGATTGGAATTAATGTTTCCACTGGACCTGTCCCCTAACCTTTCATTACCCTCAACATTTTCTAGATCAATTTCAAAATTCGGTGTCTCTTGGACTGCTTCCTCCTCCGTAGTTCTTGCCATCTTGTCATTCCTTCTCAACTCATTGCACGCCACATCATCATTTGATGTCATATCATCATCCTTCTCTTCATGATTTGAGTCCATAGCTTCCATGGAGGAAGTTGAAGTTGTCTGGACCTTCTGAATAACTTGTACAGTAGAACCAACCTCTTTGATCACAATTCTGTAACCCGAGTCTTAAATAGACAT